>BQNB010092295.1:0-21855 GCA_026074375.1 Tanacetum coccineum | reverse complement strand
CCATGTATAATTTTATATGTATGATATGATATGATGTATGCTGGATTATGTAGTCTAAGCGTGTGGCATGCTTTAGACTTTTGTTTTGAGCTCGTGGGCATTCCTTTGTTGTTCTTGATTCTTATTCATTCGATTCGTATTTTGTATTTCGTATGATATTTGTTTATCAGATTCTCGTGATCCGTTTCGTTCATTCTTTTATCTTATTACCGTTGTTGTTTTTATATATGTTCACTGAGCGTTAGCTCAGCCGCATTTTCTTTTCATGCGGCATGTACTAAGCGGGAAGCTAGGATATGAGTGATGAGTGTAGGAAGCTTCTAGAAGACCAACCCTTATTAGCTTTCCTATTATTTTGGATTTATATTTAAGACCCTTTCGTTTGAAGATTCCTTTCATTTAGATTTTGTTAGAATTTAATACTTTTGGAGGTCATTTTGTTTCATGACTTGATATTTTTTATTTAATAAAGTCTTCTGCTTGCGTTTATATGTTCTGATATGACACCATAATGTGACTCTTGGTCTCTTTATCGGAGCAGGATGTTACAATTCTGGTATCAAAGCCATTTCGACCTGTAAAACCTTGGTTATGATCTATGAGGATTGGCTAGACATTAGGCTTCCTTTCGTATTTTGATATTATCGCTTCCTTTCGTATTTTGATCTTAACTCTAAATTGTCTTCGCTGTTTCATTCGTTGACCGAGTATTTTCTTCGACCAAGGATCAGGCAGCTAACTCTTCAGGTACCGTTTCGGGAACTCTCTTTTTGAACGGTCGTGCTGTTTTTGTCTTATTTGATACGGGTACAACACATTTTTGCGGTTTCTGTTTCATTTACTAAACACCTTAGCATCTTCCCTACGCTACTTAATTATACCTTATCGATATCTACGCCTATGAAAAGTCTGACCACGAATATCAGAACTGTCCGCTTCATTTTGATGATAAGATTCGTTTTGCTAATTTGCTTCCCTTAGAAATGAGTGACTTCGATATTAGTCTTGGTATGAATTGGTTGACTGTTCATCGCGCCCCTATCGTTTGTCATACCAATCGTGTCATCTTTGGTAATCTGAATAACCCTGAATTCATCTACCTATTTCAATTTCGATTTCAATTTCGAGGACGAAATTTTCTTTTTAGAGGGGAAGAGTTGTAAAACCCAAAAATTTGAATTTCATTTCATTTTGTTAATTTGAAATATAACCTAAAGTTTAATAATAAGTATTTGGAATTAAAACCTTAGGTTATAATTAATTGTGTATTATTAAGTTATAATATAAGATATATAGTTTTAAAAAAAAATATATATATATATAAATTCCCTAATTTATAATCATAAATCCGGCCCCCCTAGAAATATATTTGATTTTGTTATTTTGTTTATTTACTTTCCTTTTGTTTATAAAACCTATTTTAAGAAATAAGAGTAAAAAGGTTTTTAGCAAATATTGTGTAATCTTCAAAAATGAGAAAAAATTATATTTTGTCCCCCTCCTATATATTTAGAAATTATTTCGTCTTCTTTTTACAAATCTTATTCTAAGTAATAAGTGTAAAGAGATTAGACCAAATCTTTTGTAATCTTCTAAAAGGATAGAAAATTTTTGTCCCCCTCTCCTCTCTATATATTTAGCCGATTTCTATACCTCTCCCATCATTCTCCATCATTCTCTAAAAATTTTCTCTCCATAATTTTGTGTATTTCTCCATAGAAGCTTCGAGCAAAAAGAAGTTTTAGGTGTCTTTGGATAATCCTTGAAGTTTTGGTGCTTTGGGTGTGATTCTTTGGTGTATTCTTGGTGTCTTGATTTGTGGTTCTCCTCTAAACTTCATTCGATAGGTAATTCTTGATTTTGTTTTATTCTTGTTGTCACCATGATTATATATGCAAAAGTTTTCATAAAACCCTAAAAGATTGTAAGAAATAATGTGTTTATGTTCTTGTTAATTTCTCTAGGGTTTAATCTAATTAAAATGGTTAAATTACATGTTATGAAACCCTAAGATGATCATTAAATGTGTTATTAATAAAAACTACAAGATTAGAAACCCTATGGTTGGTTTTGATGGGTGTTAATTAGGGTTTTCATGGTTAATAATTCAGGGCAGAATTTTAGGTCATGTTCAACGGGGTATATCTTGATGATAAAAAGTGGTTTTAACATGATTTTTGAGCCTAAAGTTAAATTCAAAGAGTCTAGTTTCTGGAAAATCTAGCCTCATGTCAATTAGAGGTCAGGAAGGTCGATTTTTAGATTTTATAAGATTAAGTGTCAAAACTGCAAATTCTGGCCGAAAATTTCAGTTGTGGTGTTTGATTTTTAATTCTCAAACCGGAAGGAGTTAGACTTAAAAATTTGATTTGTAAATCATCATGATATGTGCTACATCCATGAAGATGGGATCAGTTTTTACGCGTGAATATTTCGAAGGTTCTGTCAGATCAAATTCGGGATCAGTTTTGGGTAACAAGGGTCAAAGGGATACTTAAACATGGAAATAAATTAAACCAATGATCATGGGTGTATTAGACATATGTAGGAACCTCTGTAATTTTTGGTGTAATTTTAGAAGATGTTTTTATGGGACATTTATGTATGGAAACTTACCTTGAATAAGTAGTCAAAATCTGAAATTTTTGAAAACTTTAATTAGGTCAAGTAAACTTTATTTATGGTAAAGTCAAATGTAAAACTTATTAGATAAAATAGATAATACCATGTAATCATAGGTTCTTGTAGATTCAGTGAAGAGGTTTTGATCTTTTGTCTTCATGTTCGTTCTCTCCGTTGCTTGTTTGTTAAGGTACATATATATTTCGTCCTTTTTGTAAGGACACTTCATTCTCATTTGACTACTTGATCTATTTGATATTCGTTTGACATTCCTTTGATTTGCTATCCGAAATCATGACTCATGTGATATTGACAATCCGTTTGAATCAATATTCATTTGTAATTATCTGATGGTTCTTGTTTGGAATATGCTACTAGATTCGTTTCCATATTTAGATTATTCAAAAACTTGTTCACTTATATCTTTACTTTAATCTTGCCCGATCTATTTGTATCTAGTCATGGAGGAACCATGACCATGTCATTGATGCACCAATGGCATGACACTATCTGTGGCGATGTGATTAGTCCACGGCGTTCCCTTTTGTATGTGCACTTATTATGATTTGATTATATATGTTCGTACACTCGCCATAGTGCTTGTGTATACGGATATAACTTTGTCTTGTAGGGAGCGTATGGATGCATCCTAGGTACTTTGTTCCATTCAGTTCAGGTGAATGGTTGAGTATGTGCTATACACCCCATTTTACTTTTTGTAGGGTACATCTGTAGTCTGCAGCTCCCATGTACAATTTGATATGATATGATACGATTTATGTTGGATTATTTAGTCTAAGCGTGTGGCATGCTTTAGACATTTGTTTCGAGCTCGTAGACACTCCTTTGTTATCCTTAATTCTTGATCATCGCTTATTATTTCCTATGACATTTGTTTAGCAGATTCTCGGGATCCGTTTCGTTCAAACCTTTGTTTTATTTTCGTTATTATTATTATATCTGTTCACTGAGCGTTAGCTCAGCTACGTTTTCTTTTCCTACGGCAGGTACTAAGCGGGAAGCTGGGATATGAGTGTTGATAGTAGGAGCTTTTAAAGGACCCACCCTTAGAAGAACCCTTTTTGATTTGGGATTTGTGTTTTAAGACCTTTCCTTTTGAAGATTTCTTTCATTTGATTTTGTTGGAATTTAATA
The DNA here is from genome assembly GCA_026074375.1 of Tanacetum coccineum. NCBI lineage: Eukaryota > Viridiplantae > Streptophyta > Magnoliopsida > Asterales > Asteraceae > Tanacetum > Tanacetum coccineum. The sequence continues at coordinate 18,078 of BQNB010092295.1, read as the reverse complement.
CTTTTGGAAGTCATTTGTTTCATGACTTTGTATTTTTATTTAATAAAGTCTTTCGCTTGCGTTTATATGTTCTGATATGACACCATAATGTGACTCTTGGTCTCTTTATCGGAGTGGGATGTTACCATTATGGTATCAGAGCCAGGTTGACCTGTAAAACCTAGGTTATGACCTGTGAGGATTGGGTATACTTTAGGCTTCCTTTCGTATTTTGATATTATCGCTTCCTTTCGTATTTTGATCTTAACTCTAAATTGTCTTTGTTGTTTCATTCGTTGACCGAGTATTTTCTTCGACCAAGGATTAGGCAGCTAACTCTTCAGGTACCATTTCGGGAACTCTCTTCTTGAATGGTCATGCTGTTTTGTCTTATTTGATACGGGTGCAACACATTCTGTGGTTTCTGTTTCATTTGCTAAACACATTAGCATCTTCCCTACGCTACTTAATTATACCTTACCGATATCTACGCTTATGAAAAGTTTGACCACGAATATCCGAACTGTCCGCTTCGTTTTGATGATAAGATTTGTTTTACAAATTTGTCTCCCTTAGAATTGAGTGATTTCGATTTTATTCTTGGTATGAATTGGTTGGCTGATCATCGCGCCCCTATCGTTTGTCATACCAATCGTGTCATCCTTGATAATCCAAATAACCTTGAACTCATCTACCTATTTCAATTTCGAGGACGGAATTTTCTTTCAGAGGGGAAGAGTTGTAAAATCCAAAATTTGAATTTCATGTCATATTGGTAATTTTGAATATAACCTAAAGTTTATTAATAAGTATTTGAAAATAAAATCTTAGGTTATATGGTAAGTTTATGAAGAGTTTTCTTAGGTTGCCAGGTTTCGTGGGTAAGAAGACAGGTCCTCCGGAGGAACAGGCCAAGCATTTCAAGTGGGCACTTTGTGATCGGACTCTAGATGGGATAGTGAACACGGAATTTACCGATGTGGCTCAAGTGGCCGATGCTGCTAGGAACATTGAGATTCTCCGTAAGAGGTCAAGTCAGAATAACAAGAGAAACCGTGATGGGGACCGTATTCGTCCGATAGCTCAGGGTAGCAATCAGAGAGGGTATGATCAGAAGAGGTATGACGGGCATGGTCATGATAGGCATGGTAGCAGTCAGAGAGGGTATGATCAGAAGGGTTATGACGGTCGTAGTTATGACAGGCTGGGATGGCAACAGTGATTCCAAGAAAAATAAAAAAATAAAAAAAAAAAAAAAAAAGTACGGACATAAACAAGGTCAGCAGTATAACGGTCTTCTGGGTCTTCAGGTCAGAAAAGATACTCAGACCATGCCTCCTCTCCTCCATGTGACATATGTGGGAAACTTTATCTAGGCAAGGCATGTTATAGGGCTACTGGAGCTTGTTTTACTTGTGGTTTGACTGGGCATATGGCCAGGGATTGCCCTAAGAATGGTGGAAACGGTGGTAGGGGAAGTGGGGACGACAATCAACCTGATACTAAGGGGCGAGTATTTTCTTCAACCAAGGATTAGGCGGCTAACTCTTCAGGTACCATTTTGGGAACTCCCCCCCCCCCCTTGAAATATATTTGATTTTGTTATTTTGTTTATTTACTTTCCTTTTTGTTTATAAAACCTATTTTAAGAAATAAGAGTAAAAAGGTTTTTAGCAAATATTGGGTAATCTTCAAAAATGAGAAAAAATTATATTTTGTCCCCCTCCTATATATTTAGAAATTATTTTGTCTTCTTATTACAAATCTTATTCTAAGTAATAAGTGTAAAGAGATTAGACCAAATCTTTTGTAATCTTCTAAAAGGGTAGAAATTTTTTGTCCCCCTCTCCTCTCTATATATTTAGCCAATTTCTATACCTCTCCCATCATTCTCCATCATTCTCTAAAAATTTTCTCTCCATAATTTTTTGTATTCCTCCATAGAAGCTTCGAGCAAGAAGAAGGTTTAGGTGTCTTTGGGTAATCCTTGAAGTTTTGGTGCTTTGGGTGTGATTCTTTGGTGTATTCTTGGTGTTCTTGATTTGTGGTTCTCCTCTAAACTTCATTCCATAGGTAATTCTTGATTTTGTTTTATTCTTGTTGTCACCATGATTATATATGCAAAAGTTTTAATAAAAACCTAAAAGATTGTAAGAAATAATGTGTTTATGTTCTTGTCAATTTATCTAGGGTTTAATCTAATTAAAATGGTTAAATTACATGTTATGAAACCCTAAGATGATCATTAAATGTGTTATTAATAAAAACTACAAGATTAGAAAACCTAGGGTTGGTTTTGATGGGTGTTAATTAGGGTTTTCATGGTTAATAATTATGGGCAGAATTTTAGGTCATGTTCAACGGGGTATATCTTGATGATAAAAAGTGGGTTTAACATGATTTTTGAGCCTAAAGTTAAATACAAAGAGTCTAGTTTCTGTAAAATCCGGCCTCATGTCAATTGGAGGTTGGGAAGGTCGATTTTTAGATTTTATAAGATTAAGTGTCAAAACTGCAGATTTTGGCCGAAAATTTCAGTTGTAGTGTTTGATTTTTAGTTCTAAAATTGTAAGGAGTTAGACTTTAAAATTTTATTCGGTAAATCTTCATGATTTGTGCTACATCCATAATTTTTTTTAGAATTTTTAGAATTGCTTAAGTTGGGTTTTTACGCGTGAACTTTTCAAAGGTTATGTCAGATCAAATTCGTGATCTGTTTTGGGTAACAAGGGTCAAAGGGATACTTAAACATGGAACTAAATTAAACCAATGATCATGGGTGTATTAGACATATTTAGAAACCTCTTTAACTTTTGGTGTAATTTTAAAAGATGTTTTTATGGGTCATTTATGTTTGGAAACTTACCTTGAATAAGTAGTCAAAATCTAAATTTTTTGAAAACCTTAATTAGGTCAAGTAAACTTTATTTATGGTAAAGTCAAATATAAAACTTATGAAATAAGATAGATAATAACATGTAATCATGGGTTCTTGTAGATTCGATGACGAGGTTTTGATCTTTTGCCTTAATGTTCGTTCTCTCTGTTGCTTGTTTGTTAAGGTACATATATTCTGTCCTTTTTGTAAGGACACTTATTTCTCATTTGACTACTTGATCTATTTGATATTCGTTTTAGATTCCTTTGATTTGCTATCCAAAATCGTGACTCATGTGATATTGACAATCCGTTTGAATCGATATTCGTTTGTAATTATCTGATGGTTCTTGTTTGGAATATGCTACTAGATTCGTTTCCATATTTGGATTATTCGAAAACTTGTTCACTTATATCTTTGCTTTAATCTTGCTCGAGCTATTTGTATCTAGTCATGGAGGTACCATGACCATGTCATTGATGCACCAATGGCATGACACTATCTGTGGTGGTGTGATTAGTCCATAGCATTCCCTTTTGTATGTGCACTTATTATGATTTGATTATATATGTTCGTACACTCGTCATAGTGCTTGTGTATACAGATATAACTTTGTTTTACATGGAGCGTTTGGATGCATCCTAGGTACCTTGTTCCGTTCAGTTCAGGTGAATGGTTGAGTGTATGCTATACACCCCATTTCACATTTTGTAGGGTACATCTGGAGTCTGCAGCTCCCATGTACAATTTGATATGATATGATACGATCTATGTTGGATTATTTAGTCTAAGCGTGTGGCATGCTTTAGACATTTGTTTTGAGCTCGTGGGTACTCCTTTGTTATCATTAATTCATTATCATTGCTTATTATTTCGTATGACATTTTTTTAGCAGATTCTCAAGATCCGTTTCGTTCAAACCTTCGCTTTATTTTCGTTATTATTATTATATCTGTTCACTGAGCGTTAGCTCAGCCGCGTTTTCTTTTCCTGCGGCAGGTACTAAGCGGGAAGCTGGGATATGAGTGTTGAGAGTAGGAGCTTTTAGAGGACCCACCCTTAGAAGAACCCTTTTTGATTTGGGATTTGTGTTTTAAGACCTTTCCTTTTAAATATTTCTTTCATTTGACTTTGATGGAATTTAATACTTTTGGAAGTCATTTGTTTCATGGCTTAGTATTTTTATTTAATAAAGTCTTCCGCTTGCGTTTATATGTTCTTATATGACACCATAATGTGACTCTTGGTCTTTTTATCGGAGCGGGATGTTACAAGAAGCAACAGTAATAGGATCTACAATCCGAATTTCATGCAATCATAAGCAAATACAAAGGAGGGTTTAGCCTCGCAGGTTATAATGAAAGCAAGAAGATAAATCAATCATTCAACACATAGACATATTGAATAATTAATGATAAATAACCTTACTTGAATTAAAACATGGATCCAAGGTAGTACAACAGGGGTTTGAGCCCTAAAAATGACTTATGAAGCTACTACAAAGGCTAGGGTTCGTCTCCCTAAAGTTAGACAAAGTTACACACTTGAAACCCTAAAATAGGTTTTATATTTATAAATATATCGCTGGGACGACGTCGCTTTATACTCCTGACGCCATCGCCACGTAGATGGTTCTAGATCCACTTTAAGTTGGCCACGTCCTGACGTCGTCGCTGAATCTCTAACGCCGTCACCATAAATGTCATGACGCTGCGCTTTATGGTGGCGACGCCGTCTCCAGGCTCTGAATGAATAATTCTTCATGGTTCTTGGTGTAGAGTCGTAGTCTTGTCCGTTACTTCTCCAAATGAGCCCAAGTCACGTGTATTTCCTCCAAATGCCATCCAAATGTTAAAAACCTGAAAACAAGCGGTTAAGCACATAATCTGAGCATATTTGCATGATTTAAGGGGTTAAATGACCCCAAAATAGTGTATAAAATGACACCTCATCAAATACCCCTACACTTGGGATTTGCTTGTCCTCAATCAAATAGGCTTTTCTACATAGACAATAGCAGTATTAGGGTCATTTAACCTACTCTTTAAAAGAATTTTACAACATAACCTTCTAGACCTCGTAATTAACAGCACGAAAAGTATATACTAGAACCTCACATAAGTGTTTGGGATTCTCTCTTTCTCTCGGGTGTATAATAAATTATAACATAATGGGGAAACAGAAAATCAACACTCATTAACTGTCATAGCATATAAATTACCAAAGGCTTGGTAAATGATCAAACCTTCACCGTTAGGCGCAAGCATTATTCATTACTATCTAAGAGGTCTTTTAAAGGGTTGTGGGGTGTAGGTGTAAGATAACATTAATGGAAACGGAAACGGATGAGATACATTTGGGTGGTGACTTTAGGTGAATTTGGAGGGGAAGGGTTAGCTAATTATTTATAAGAATACACGTTGGTTTGGTTGCTAAGCCAAAGACTCGGAAAAAATATACAAACTCTACAAAACTCCACACCAATATCTTTCGTTTTCTTTTCTTGACTCTAATATGACATAACATAAGCAAATGGCAGCCTGTACATTTTTTTCACTTTTTTTATATACATTTTTTTTCGTACACTTTTGCCCTGCCATTGCTTAAGCATATAATACATCATGGGGGTTTATAGATACACCCTTAGACTTGAACTTTTACATACTCGATTATTTACAATCTAACTAATGACCCAATTTGAGATGGATCAACATAACATGGAGCTTATTGAGCTCTATTAGGGGTAATAAATTACTTCTTCCCCCATTCTTCATAAGATGGATACTACCATGAATCCCAATCGTCCCAAACAATATTTACAAGGATAAGGATTTAGCAATCGTGTATCCAAATAATTAACTTGGGTTAAAACAATAATGTACTAAAAGTGAGTACATACAAGGTGGGCTGATGACATCGAATAACGTCACATTTATACTAGCATTTATCCCGAATAAGTTACCTACTTTTGTATAATTATTGCAAGAATTTATACTTAATTGCTTAAAAGTGTTATTTGCAGTAATTGAAGAGTGATCTGTGAAGACATGCTAAAAGGCGCATATTTTGGATCTAAAACGATGATATTTGAAGATTGCATTATTCTGACCAATAAGCTATATCCACAAAAAGAGATACGACGTATCAGCGCCAAATCTTCACAAGAAAACATTTATAAATAATTCCCAATACGGCGTATTCATTTCCTACTATACGCCGTATCAAGCTAGATAACTATGCAGAGATTTAGTGAAAAAATTATTTTGGGAATGAATATTGTGTTGATTAAAAACTTTGTGCGCACTCCAAGGGAAACACCCCAATACGCCGTATTGGTCTAGCCCAATACGGCGTATCCATACTTTTTTAGAGACTATAAATAGAAGACTCAAAATCTAGTTTTTAGTGTGCAAAATCATATTCTTCATACCATACATATAAAAGACGATTTTCTAAAGAAAAGAAGAGTAACCAAAGGTCAAGCATCGATTACAATTCCATAGAAGACACCGTGTAATTCCTATACTCTTGTAATCATTTAATTTTTGGTATCGTTCGGTAAAACGTTTAGTTTACCTTGGTTATTTGATCACGCTTGTATAATTACAATAGTTATGGGCTAATACCCTTGGGTATTAGCCATCTTAATGAAGATTTAATGTTTGGTTTGTTTTAAATCAAATTTCTTAATTTATCGTTGAGAGTTTAATTATGTTTATCACATGATACTTGTCTACGTGTTTGAATATGCGACCTATCATTCAACTGGGTCTAGTTACGCCTAACAAGTAACATTCTGTCTTTGTCTTTAAATTAAGAGCTTAGTTGGACTGGCAGGTGACCCGTAATGTTTCAACAAGTATGTTCTTGATTAATTGATAAAGATTTGAATAGTGGACTACCAGTATATAAAATACCGTCAAACAGTTAGTGGGTAAAGTCCCGATGGGCTAGGGTTTATCAAGATCACCATTGCTATAATCCCTAGATAGATTATAATTAAACAAAAAGGATGCTTTATGCGGATGCGTTAATTGTGATAGGATTCAACATGTAAGTGTTGGGTTTTAGAAGACTTTACAACTTACTGCTGCTGGTTCTACATTGGTGCTGCTAGTGAAGATTTAGTGTTGCTGAGAAAGATTGAAGAAAACAGACTAAGTCTTTAGTGCTGTTAGTGTATAGTTAGTACTGCCAGTACATTGTTAGTACTGCTAGTATAGTTAGTGATGTTAGTAGTAAGTTAGTGTTGCTAGCATATAAAAGTTGGTGCTGTTAGGAGATATGCATGAGTTAAATTAGGAATAGATATGCATTATCTCCTCACGCTTTTTGTAAGCCCATTAGGGTTTCCTCGGTGTATAAAAGGAACCCTATGCATAGTCAATATATATAGATCAATAGAGATCAATTAGCAATCATAACTTGTAACCTAGTACGATTCAAGTTATAATATAAAGTGTGAGTTTGATAGAAGATCTCTTGTGTTTACTTAATATTGTTCTTCTTAGCATTGTTGATTAGTTTCCGCATAATCAATAGTGTTCATTCAGTGTTTCATTATTGTTGCTTTGGATTTATCTAAAGTAACAAACCCTTTACAAGCTAAAGGTTCAAGATCTATTCAGTAAGGGATCCAACAAGTGGCATTAGAGCTTGTGTGGAAACTTTGAATAAGAAGAACTCCGTTATTTGAAGCAGATTTACAATCAAACCAGTAAGATGGCAGAACAAGACTCTCCTCCACCAACCATAACAGCAATGAAAATCCCTATCATCAAGAAGGGAGAATATGATATTTGGAGCATGAGAATGCGACAATATATCTGCCACACAGATCATAACCTATGGGATATAATTGTTGATGGAGATCTCCAAGAAGAGGCTGCACCAGCAGGAGAACTCCTGCTCCTAAGATTGCCAAACAACTGACTGCCAAAAGGAATCAAGAAAGTGTTAAGAGCATCTTGCTGATAGCAATACCTGATGAATATCTCCTTAAGTTTCATAATGTTTCAGATGCTAAATCTCTCTGGGCTGTAATCAAATCAAGGTTTGGAGAAAATGATGAATCCAAAAAGATGCAGAGGAATGTTACCACTGCACCAAATGAAAGTCTGGATAAGGCTTATGATAGGTTCCAAAAACTCATAAGTCAATTGGAGGTTCATGCTGCTCCAGTATCAAAGGAAGATATCAACCAAAATTTCTAAGAAGTCTTCCTCCTTCATGGAGTCAAATTGCTTTAATCATGAGAAATAAGCCAGACATAGACCAGACTGATATTGATGATCTCTACAACAACCTTAGGGTCTATGAAGATGAGATGAAAAGGTCTTCAAGTTCCACATCTAATTCTCAGAACTTGGCTTTTCTTTCTTCTGAGAATACAAGCAGCACTAATGAAGTTAGTACTGCCAGTGGAAATTTTGGAGTTAATACTGCTGGAGGAACTAGTTCAACAAGTCAGGTTTCATCTACTCCAGGTGCTGATGAAGTAGTATGCTCTTTCTTTGCACAACAGACAACGAGTCCTCCACTTGATAATGAGGATTTGCAGCAGATTGATCAAGATGACTTGGAAGAATTGGATATTAGATGGCAAGTAGCCATGTTGACTGTTAGGGTGCAGAGATTCATTCAGAAGACAGGAAGGAACTTGGATTTCAAAGGAAAACAACCTGTTACCTTTGATAAGTCAAAAGTTGAGTGCTACAACTGTCACAGGAAAGGGCACTTTGCTAAGGAATGCAAATCAGGAAGGAACCAAGGGAAAAGATCTTATGGTGATAATGGCAGGAGGAATGCAACAACAAATGAACCATCATCACAAGCACTGGTGGCTCAAGATGGTCTAGGAGGCTATGACTGGAGCAATGATTTTGATGAACCAGTTAATTATGCTTTAATGGCCATCTCCTCCTCAAGCTCATCAAGTTCTTCTGACAAAGAGGTACAAAACTGTTCTAAACAATGTCTTGAATCTTTTAAAACTCTTCAAAAGAACTTTGATAGTGAAAGAGAAAAACATAGCAGAGCCAGACTAGAAATTCAGGGTTATGAGTTAGCCTTAGAATCTCTAGAATCTAGAATTCTTGGACATGAAAAGAATGAACTGGCTTGGGGTGAAAAATATGAGTTTCAAAACTATGAGCTTAAGTGCAGAGAAGTAAAAATCGACAACCTTAAAATGAAACTAGAAAAAGTTGTTAAGGAAAGAGATGAGTTAAAAGTTAAGATAGAAAAATAGGAAGAATCTTCCAAGGGTCTTAATAAAATACTCAACAGTCAAATGAGTGCTAAAGATAAAAATGGTTTAGGATATGGCACATAATTGGATGAAATGAGTAACAAATCTGAAACTGATAGTGAGATTAGTATGAGTGTTTTTGAGGTCAGATCAAGTGATGAAGAGATCACACCAGCAAATGATAGGTTCTCCAAAGCAGATGGGTATCATGCTGTTCCCCCTCCTATAACAGGGAACTTCCTAACCCCAAGAGCTGACATATCATTTGCAGGTTTAGATGAATATGCCATTAGAAAGAAAATCATTGAGTCAAAAACAACTGAGCTTAATACTGATACTAGTAAATCTAAAACTAGTGAGACTGTAGGTAAAACAAATGAAGTAAACATTGAAAAACCTAAGTCAGTCCATGAATCAGTTGTGCCTAAACCAAAGATTAACAGAGACAAAGTCATCATTGAGGATTGGAACTCAGATGATGAGGATGATGTGTCTGCTGTAAAAACAGTTAGTCCTGTTAAGACTAATGAGACTCAAACAGTTAGAAATCGAGTTGATAAAATTGGTCAAATTTCTCAGAAAGAAGGGATTGGATTTAAGAAAATAAAAGCTTGCTTTGTCTGTAAAAGTACTGACCATTTGATCAAAGATTGTGATTTTTATGACAAAAAGAGTCTAGAACCTAAGCTAAAAATTATGGTCAATATTGGTCAAAGGGTGGTCAAACCAGTATGGGATCCATTCTAAAACAAAAAAAAAAAAAAAAAAAAAAAAAAAAAAAAAAAAAAATAAAAAGGGTAAATCACCAAAAATTTTCAAATAAATTGAAATACCCTTAAGCAAGAAGGACTTTTGTCCCATCAGGAGTACTAACCAGGACAGGTTTGGTTAATCCTGTAGGAACACTAAGGGAAAATAGCATACATAACTATTAGTACTGCTATGCCTATTAGTACTGCTGAGGCCTGTTAGTACTCTGCTAGAAGCCATTGCCCCCAAAATAGCACAAACTGGTAGTGTTATTAGACTAATTTACCCAAGAATGGACAATGTAAGACCAAAAGCCTCATATTTACCAATCAAGAGGTCTTACTACATAAAACAAGCTTTTAGACCCAAAAACTTAAAAAAAGATGTTAAAACTTATGGGGTTTAAAAATAAGAACTTCTGCTGGGGACAATAGCAAGTAGTTAATAACTGAATAGGGTAAGAAAGATAATGATCTTAAAGAAGTCAAGGAGGGGTGTGGAGGCAAGGGAAATTCCAATGGATCATGAGTCTAAAGAAAAAGGATCTTTCATACTCAAGAAGTTTGAGTATGTTGACCCAAAAGGGATATCCAAGTCTGTGGTGACTTGGGTCCCTAAGAGATATTGATTTCTCTTACTTTTTGTGTAGGGCAATCCAGAGATCTGTTTATAGGATCATGCAGTAGTGGATAGTGGTTGCTCTAGCCATATGACTGGCAACAAAGCTTATCTTTCAGATTATGTAGATTACAATGGAGGCTTTGTGGCTTTTAGAAGTGATCCAAAGGAGGTAAAATAACAGGTAAAGGTAAAATCAAAACTGCTAATTTAGACTTTGATGATGTTTATTTTGTAGATGAACTTAAGTTTAACCTTTTCTCTGTCTCACAAATGTGTGACAAGAAAAACAATGTCCTCTTTACTGACACTGAATGCCTATTCTTCTCCTAGCTTTAAAACTTCTTTGATGAAAATCAAGTTATACTTATAGCTCCTAGACATAAAGGTGTGAACAGTTTGGATTATAAATAAAGAACTTTGTTCCTTCTGTGGTATAACTTGTTTTATATGCAAATGCAACCACAGATGCTGTCTAAATTGCGGCACAGGAGATTAGGTCATGTGAATTTCAAAAATATAAACAAACTTGTTAAGGGAAACCTAGTTAGAGGCCTACCTTCTAAAGTTTTTTGATGACCACACTTGTGTTTGCTTCAAGAATGGTAGAGCCAACATAAGCCTCTACTTAAGGCCACATTTAGAAAGAACCTCAGAAAGCACCTTAAAATTACTTCATATGGACTTATTTGGACCTGTCTCTGTAGAAAGTATTAAAAAGAAAAGTAATGTTTGGTTGTGACTGATGATTTTAGCAAATTTAGTTGGGTATTTTTCTTAGCTACTAAGGATGAAACAAATGAGATCCTTTATAAATTTATCACAGGCTTAGAAAACCAATTAAACCATAAAGTTAAAGTCATTAGAAGTGATCATGGGACATAATTTAAGAACCAATGCGATGAATGAATTTTTAGCTAAGAAAAGGGATAAAAAGATGAGTTTAGTGTGGCTAGAACTACCACAGCAAAATGGTGTTACAGAAGAAAAAATGGACCCTAATTGAGGCTTCTGCAAGAACGATAGTAGCAGACTCACTTTTTACCCATACCTTTTTGGGCATAGGCATAAACACCCAGCTTGCTATGTACTGAATAGGGTATTAGGGACAAAACCTCAAAATAAGACACCTTATAAACTATTAATAGGTAAACCACTTGGTATTAGTTTTATGAGACCGTTTAGGTACCCCTTGACCATTTTGAACACCTTAGATCCCTTGGGTAAATTTGATGGGAAATCAGATAAAGGATATTTGCTTGGATACTCTACTACTAGTAAAGCTTTTAGAGTATACAACAAAAGAACCAAAAGAGTTGAAGTGAACATGCACATTGATTTCCTTAAAGATCAACCTAATGTGGCAGGAAGAAGGTCCCTGATTGGATGTTTGATCTTGATTTTCTAACAAATACAATGAACTATATCCCTGTTAGTATAGAAAATCAGGTTAGTGTGGATGCATGTACACAAGAACATTATGTTGCAGGTTCATCAGAAAAAGATAAGGAACCTACTCAGGAATACATACTGCTTCCACTACACCCTCATAGGCCAAGGATTTCAGTAGAATATGTTGTTCAAGCTGCACAAGAAAAACCTTTTGAAAATTTTCCTAAAGACAATGATGTACAAGATTCAGAAGATGTTGCTGAAAAAGAAGAACAACATACGTTAACAGAAGCTGAACAAGCCTTGAAAGATGATCTTGAGAGGATGATTGCTCAAGAAATTGCTGCTAAAGCTATGGATGATGCTATAAGACAAGCCTTTAAAGAAGAAAAGAAGAGGGCAGCTCAGGCTACCAGTATTAACAAACTTAATACTGGTAGGCCATCTGTTAGTACTTCTAATTCACCATTGGTTAGTACTGCTAACACATCATATGCTAGTGCTGCTAGTACTCCCACTGGTGCAAATACTGGTGGATCATCATTTGTCTATCTTGGAGGACAAATACCTATTGATGCATCTACTCTCCCCAATGCTGATTTACCCATTGATCCTAATATGCCTGACTTAGAAGATGATTCTGATGTATTTCCAAATTATGCATATTTCATGGGAGCCTATGATGATTGAAGATGGGTGCACTTTAAGGCTGATTTCAACAATATGGATAACACCATTGATGTCAGTCCTATTCCCACACTCAGAGTTCATAAGGATCACCCTAAAGGTCAAATTCTAGGAGATCCTAAATTAGCAGTTCAAACAAGAGGAAAGATCCAAAAGGCTTCTTCAGTACAACAAGCTTTGGTAAGCTACATCTATAATCAGAACAGAACAAAAATCATAAAGACCATCAGAAATTGTCTGTTAGCATGTTTTCCCTCTCCCCAAGAACGTATATCCAAGCCTTATAGGATGGAAAGCTGGTTTGAAGGCAATGCAAGAGGAATTGCTCCAGTACAAATTACAAAAGGTAATGGATACTTGTTGAATTGCCATTTAGGAAAAAGGCTATTGGCAACTAAGGGTCTTTGGAATAAGAGGATGAGAGAGTATTGTTGTGAAAAACAAAAGCAAGGCTGTAGCACAAGGGTTTATACAGGTAAGGAAGGTATAGACCTATGATGAAGTTTTTGCACATTGTGGCCATGATTGAGGCAATCGGATTGTTTTAGCTTTGCATCATTCAAAGTGATTTCCTGCCTACCAAATGGATTGTTAAGATGCATTTCTTTAGGCACTATTAAAGAGTGAGGTTATAATTGTTCATTAACCTCCCAGGCTTGTAACCCTTGCTCATCCAAACAAAGTTTATAAGGTGATCAAAGCTCTTTATGGTATACATCAAGCTCCTAGAGCTTGGTATGAGACACTTTCTTCCTTCCTGCTGAAAAATAGTTTTAGGAGAGGTACAATAGACAACACATTGTTTATCAAGAAAAACAAGAGTGACATTATGTTAGTCCAAGTGTATGTGGACGACATCATTTTTGGCTTTACAACGAAGTCTATGTGTACTGAGTTTGAAGATTGTATGCACAAAAGATTCCAGATGAGCTCCATGGGTGAGCTCACATTCTTTTTAGGATTACAAGTGAAACAACAACCTAATGGAATCTTTATTAGACAAGACAAGTATGTAGCTGACATCCTTAAGAAATTTAATTTTTGTTCCATCAAAACAGCTACTTTTTTACTACTATTAGACCAAATAAGCCCCCTTGTCAAAGAATGAAGATGTGTAGAAAGTAGATGTGTTAGTCTATATGTCTATGATGTTTCCCTGATGTATTCGACTGAAGCAAGGCCAGAAACATCATGTTTACTACCTGTCTGTGCCTGTGGCTAGGGTTTACAAGTCACAATCGAAAAGCTTCACACTTAAATGCAGTAAAAAGGATTTTTAGGTACCTCAAACATCAACCCAAACTAGGGTTATGGTATCCTAGGGATTCTCCTTTTGAACTAGAAGCTTTCTCAGACAGTGATTATGGAGGTGCCAGCCTTGACAGGAAATCAACAACAGGTGGTTCATTACTTGGTATGAAGACTGAATATCTGCAATGCAAGAATCAATGCATAATTATGGCAAATTCTACTACTGAGGCGGAATATGTTGCAGCTGCTAACTGTTGTGGGCAAGTACTATGGATACAGAATCAGATGATGGATTATGGCTTTAATTTCATGAACACCAAAATCCATATTGACAATGAGAGTACTATATGTATAGTCAAGAATCCTGTCTATCACTCGAGGACCAAGCACATTGAGATTCGACATCACTTTCTTCAAAGGGATTTGCTATGCACAAAATATAGATTAGATGTTATCAAGATTCACAGCTGATGCTACGTTGCAGACCTTCTCACCAAAGGATTTGATGTCACAAGATTTAATTTGTGGTGGTTAACATTGGAATGATCAATCTATAGATGCATTAGTTTAGGGGAGGCAAGTCAGCAAATTTCTTTGTTGTACAGTTTGTGAAATATTTTAGTTAGCAGATAGATTTTAGATGAGATAATGATTTGGGATTCATTGGAATGAAGATTCAGGGCCACATATCGTGCTGAGTTAGTTAGAGCTTCTAGTTTGGTTAATACTACCAGGCCAACACTTAGTACTGCCCGGGACTTACTTGTCTGCTCAAAAGTAACTTAACAATGAGAAATGGATGTTTGTATTGGGTAAATAAGATGCGTATTGGATTGGTATTGGAGGCTATAAATGGTAGCTAGCAAATTTGGTGCTGTCAGGCAAATTTGGTGCTGCTAGGCAAATTTGGTGCTGCCAGGCAAAAGTTTGTGCTGTTTCTTACCGTTACTACTATTAGAGAGTATAACAGATTTTCCTTAATTAAATATAACCGTTGAGATATTTCCGCCAACAAGTTGCTTATAGGGGTCTATAGATTGAAAATTCTTGATCCTTCCTTATATAACACTCTTTTTCTTAGATAAGGATTCAATTTTATTTAGTCGGTCTTATCAAAACCTAAAGTAAATCTCTATAAAATCTTAATTCCATTTACCAATCACTCATACTCTCCCAATCGATCATATCCCACATCTTAATCCATCTATTACAAGTTTCTATGGCGAATTTAGAGTTTGTCGATCAACATAACATGGTCGCGTGCTTAGAGAAGACAGAGGGAAACTCCGATTTTCATGAGATAGTGGACTTTCTTGCTTCCAGTTCGATTCATCATGCTCTCACTGTAAGTCCACCTATCTATACTTCCTACATTGAACAGTTTTGGAACACTGCCAGTTCCCAAACAGTCAATGATGTGAAGCAGATTAATGCTACTGTTGATAGCAAGGCAGTAGTAGTAACAGAGGCATCAATAAGAAGTTCTCTTCTTTTTAATGATGCTGATGGTACTGCTTGCCTAACAAATGAAGCTATTTTTCAAAACCTTGCATTGATGGGTTATGAGGGTGATTTTAATAAACTAACTTTTCAAAAAGCTCTCTTTTCTCCTCAATGGAAGTTTCTGATACATACCATTTTACATTGTTTAAGCTCAAAATCTACCAGCTGGAATGAGTTTTCCACAAATATTGCTTCAGCTGTTATATGTCTGGCCACTAATCAAAAGTTTAACTTTTCTAAACTTATTTTTGATGGTATGTTGAGGAACTTGGATAATACTAAAAAGAAATTTCTTATGTATCCAAGGTTTTTAATGGTGTTTCTAAATAATCAAATTGAGCTTGGTGAGCCTTTTAATGATGTTTATCCTACACCAGCTCACAATCTGAAAGTTTTCACAAATATGTCTAGGAAAGGACTAAAATTTTCAAGAAAAATAACACCTCTGTTTCCCAACATGTTGACACAAGCAGCAGAGGGTGAAGGTTCAGAAGAACCCACTGAACCTCAACCCACACCCTCTCCTACTCAACCTAGTACAGGAGACCAACACCCTGAACCATCATCTAGTCATGCCACTACCCAAGACTCTAAAGACTCTTTAGAGGGAACTAATGGGAATGAAGGGGATCAGGTTCAAACACCTCATGATAGTCCTCTTTTAGGTGGTCACACATCTGATAGAGCTGAGGGTGCCCTGAACCTACAGGAATTATTTGTTTTATGTACTAACTTGTCCAACAGGGTTCTTGCCTTGGAATTTATTAAGGATGCACAAGCTAAAGAGATCAGTGCATTGAAATATATAATCAAGAAGTTGGAAAAGAAGTGCAAGCCAAGCATCTCACACCACAGGGCATGGTTAAAGAGTGTGAAAAGAGTATCCATGAAGAAGAGATTTGGAAAGAAGGAGTCTGTATCCAAACAGGGGAGGAAAAAGTCTAAACCTGAATCAACTTTGGATGACAGTATTGTCTTTGATGATCAAGATGTAGATCATGGTATGGATTACATGGAAACTAAGGAAGTTGTGGATGAGGGGAGGCAAAGTGGTGAAACTAATGAGCTTAACAAGAGCATTGGTGATAAAGGAGAAAGTACTGAAGAACTAGTTAGTACTGTTGTACCCAAAACAGTTAGTACTTCTAGGCCAGAATTTAGTACTACTAGGCCAAATGTTGATGCTGCTAGGCAAGAAGATAGTGTTGTTAAGCCTAGAACTCCTCCTACAACAACAAGTATATTTAAGGATGAAGATATCACCATGGATCAAACTTTGATTAAGACGAAAGAAGAGAAATCTAAGGAAAAAGGAGTGTTAATTAAAGATGTTGAAGATTCTTCAAGACCTGCAAGATCAACGTTAACCCTGAAGCCACTTCCAACAATTGATCCTAAAGACAAAGGAAAAAGTATCTTGGAAGAACCTGAGCCTGCAAAGAAGATGACTAGAAGTGATTTTGATGCTGCTGAGATTGCAAGAGATGCAGAAATTGCCAGACAGTTACAAGTAGACTTGCAAGCAGAGGTGGAAAGGGAAAGATAGGGGGAAAAGAAGCATCTAAGGCTGCTATAGCTGAGATGTATGATGAAGTTCAAGCAGGGATTGATGCTGATGCATTGTTTGCATCCAAGCTTTAACAAGAAGAAAGAGAGGAGTATGTAATTGAAGAAAGAGCAAAGTTCTTAAAGAAAGAGCAAAGTTCTTGGCTGAAACAATTGCTGCTAAAAGAAAATTCAGAGCTGCACAAAGATCTGCTGAGATTAGAAGTAGACCACCAACTAAATCTCAATTAAGAAATTTAATGATGACATATCTAAAGAACATGGGTGGTTACAAACTCTTAGCTGAAAGCAAATTCATTTGAAGAAATCAAGGGTATGTATGAAAGACAGAGGAAGTCTGTTCAAGATTTTGTTCCTATTGGTTCTGCTAAAGAAGAAGAATTGATAAAGAAGATGAATGAGAAGGCAACTGATAAAGATACTTCAAATAAAGAAGAGGTTCATGAAGAACCTGAAAGCACTAAGATTGAAGTTAACCAAGAAGGACATGAAGAGAACATCAGGAAAAGATCAGGTAGGAGACTGAAGATGAAAGCTACAAAGAAGTCTAAAAGGCAAAAGACTGATTCTGATCTTGAAGAAGAGGAACAACTAAAAGCTTCTCTAAAGATAGTTCTTGGTGAAGAAGAAGAGATTGATTATGAAGTTCTAGGCATGAGGTATCCAATTGTTAACTGGGAATCTGCATTTTATCATACTGATAGATATGGAGTACCTCATGAATATTATAGAGTGTTTAGAGCTAATGGAAGTTCAAGATATATCAAGACTTTCACTGAAATGGTTTCAAGATTTGATATATTAGACTTCATTAAGCTACATAGTTTAGTGATGTAGAGATTTTCAACAACAACTCATGAAGGAATTGATTTAGTTCTCTGGGGAGACTTAAGGATTATGTTTGAAGAAACTACAGAAGATGATATTTTGAAGAATCAAGAGAAATGGATTATTAAGAGTTGGACTTTGTATGAAAACTGTGGAGTTTATATCTTGGCATTAGAAGATGGTACTGAAATTCACATGCTTACAGAAAGAAGGTATCCACTTATAAAGGAAACTCTTGAGAGGATGATGGAGTTGAGATTGACTACTGAATCTGAAGGTGAAGCTGTTTTTGATCAGCTCAAATTTATTCAAAAACAGATTGATGAGTTTGGGGGCCAAGATGGGAGTGAGAAGGATCTTTGAGTGTTGGTTTTCT
>BQNB010092294.1:0-13729 GCA_026074375.1 Tanacetum coccineum | reverse complement strand
TTGTGGAATTTGACCTTTTGCCTTGGTCAAGGGCATTCGGTTAGGATCTGTATTAGGGTTGCTATATAAGTGTATGCTATAACACGAATCACTCAACCTCCCGGGTTCATTGATTTTCAAAAATCAAATTATGTTTATAAACTTAAAAAGGCTTTGTATGGTCTTAAGCAAGTTCCTAAGGCTTGGTATGATAGACTAAAATCATTTTTGATAAAACACGAGTATTGAATAGGAATGGTCAATAACATACTTTTACTAAGAAATCAAAATCATATCTTATCGTTGTTCAAATATATGTAGACGACATAATATTTGGTTCCATGAGTCAAAACTTGTGTGATAATTTTGCAAAAATCATGCACGATGAGTTTGAGATGAGTTTGATGGAGGAGTTGAACTTCTTCTTGGGTCTTCAAATTAAACAAATGGAAGACGAAATATTCTTCAATCAATCCAAGTACATCAAGGAGATGTTAAAGAAGTTCACGTTTAAAGATTTCAAACCAACCAAGACGCCGATATCAACGGAGATCAAGCTCACTAAGGACGATGAAGCTGACTCCTTGGATAGCTCTAAATATCGAGGTATGATTGGTAGTTTACTTTACTTAACCACAAGTAGGCCCGATATTATGTTTAATGTTTGCTTATGTTCTCATTTCTAAGATAATCCTAAGACTACCCACTTAAAAGCCGTTAAGCGTATATGTAGGTATGTTAGAGGAAAGACACATTTAGGTTTATGGTATCCTAAAGGAACTAGAGTAGAAACTGTAGTTTATACCGACTCCGACCACGCGGGCGATTATGTTGATCGTAAAAGCACTAGTAGCATTTGTACGTTCATGGGATGTTGTTTGACATCTTGGTTCACTAAGAAACAAACGACCCTTGCTATCTCTACGACTAAAGCCGAATATGTCTCCATTGGGAAGACATGTCAACAATCACTATGGATGAAACAAGCTCTCATCGACTACGACATACGCCTCGACGACGTTCTGATTATGTGCGACAATAAAGGCGTTATCGACTTAAGTAAAAACCCCGTACAACACTCTAGAACTAAACATATAGAAATCCGTCACCACATTCTTCATGATAACATCCAAAAGGGGAGCATTTCTATCAAGAAAGTTGCATCCGAAGATAATATAGCCGATATATTTACTAAGCCTTTAAAACGTGACGTATCTTCATTATTTAAGATTAGGATTAGGAATGATGGAACTTATCATGGATATTGATCCACCATCATCTAAAAAATAATCGTAAACAAAAATCTAATGAAGGAATTAATCATTATTCAAAAGATGTTAATGCTCATTATGAGTTCCGATTACAAAATCTCCGATCATGAAAATGATCGAGATTAGAATTTTACTAGATAAAGAAAATAGCATTAAAATGACCATAGATATTTTCAAAGTTTACATGTATGGTTAATACATGAAATTACAAAATTGATTGAAAAAGAGGAAAAGAACAATCATCGAATTGCAACTCACACTTGTGTTCACGATGCTTTGTTAAATCTAAGTGTTCATAAGTGTTTTTGTTATTAGCAATGGTCAAATTTATGCTAAAAGTTAACACGCTCCTAGTAGGATCGACTACATTGAAATTCTGTCGGGAAATTCATGACAAGTTGCAGGGTTCGCTCAAAACTTGGACGTCGACTCCGAAAATTATATCACATACTCCTAATAATATATAACATACTTCAATTGCCAAAAATACAGCACCTTGTCTTAATTTACTTTAAAATAAACTTTGTCCATATTTTTGGACACCTGCGGGTAATGAATTCACATATGGGAGATCCGTCCCTATTTAGGTAGATCTGTGAGTCTCAGACCGTGGGTAAATACTAGATTTTAAACAAATTAGGACCACATATATCATTATCTAAACACATATACGAACCAAAACACCAAAACCCTACATACTAAATCATAATAATAGGCAATTAGAGTAATCAATCACAAATATCATCAACAAATCATCAATCTAAGACTACTATTGTAAGTGATTTCATCTTATTTTCATTTTAACTTTGTGTCTAGGATTTTGATTTTACACAAATCAAATAATTTAGGGATTTTGATTTTTCATACAATTCTCACACAATTAGGACTATGATATAGCAATGTATAACTACTATGACACTTAGAAAGCATAATTGAAGTGATTCGCCAAAAATAAATTTTTGCCAAAAACCCTAAGTTATGATTTTTAAGTAAAACCTCACTTCTAGGAATTTTTCAAAACAAGGGTTGTTTAACTACATTGTTAATACAACGCAAAAATATTTTCCTCATGTATTAGGGCTCATGAATGTATCTATGAAGTGCTGAATTCATAAGCATTTTTCGTTCCATTCATCTAGAGCAATATTAAACATAGGTTGTGCATTAAGGTTTTCTTATTACCAGTATTATCACTATTTTTCTTTTGTTTGAGTCAAGCAAACCGCACATCCACATTACACTTAGAAATCGCATTATATTTTATCTATGACTTTTCCTTAATGAGATCACTATGTTGGGCCGATTTAGAGCCAAGCAATAAGTGCCTAGATTTAAACAGAAATTAGGCTAAGTATTGAAGAACCTCTGAGTGATGGACTCAGAGGTAATGAAAGGACTCTTTGAGTGCAAAGCCTTAGAGAGAAACTTCAGACGTATTCAAGTCAAAGACATCATCAAGGAAGTCGAAGAATTACTTGATGACATACTCGTCGGCTAGATGGATAACAGCTGGTATGTACAAGGAATACGCTGAGGTTTTAAGGAAAGCCAGAGTTGGGAATACTCTGACTATCCTGTTACCCTTGGAAGAAGAACAAGCTGAGCTTAAGGTACTCTCTAAAGTTTAGGTGGGAAACTCTAATAACTTATTATGGCGGGACAAAAGGGTATTTGAGTTAAAGCCTGTACCAAGTATGAAGTTGGTAAAAGTAGTGAAAAGTTGGCAGAACTGTTCACTAAATTATGGGTGGGTAGTTTCCAAGATTGGACGTGCATTAAATAGCTCGTACATCTTCCACTAGATTCTTGACACGTTGCAACTACCCCCACTAAGGACGCAATCTCGTATTAGTATAAATAGAGAATGTTGTAAGGAGTAAATGCCATCGCTTTTATTGTTGTTGTTATTATAGGAATTTACTCCTTTGTCAAACTTACATAATAGACCTCTGATCCTATCAGTTGGATATATAAGTTCACTTGTAAACTTGATACTTTATCAAGTTTACTTGTTCAAAGGGTGATCATACATTGTCATTCAACTTGTGTGATCCATAACACATTGTAATACTTTGATTCTTAATCAATAAAGCATTACATGATTGAAAAGTTATTACTTGTGTTATTAACATTAGATAAATGTTATATTCTATATAGACGTGTTATTTGGGACTTTCAATTGGTATAAGAGCAGTGATGATTTATAAAACTCTTTAGAAACTGCTCTTTGTTTTAAAAAATCAAGATCCAATCATGTTTGGAACCATGCCACCTATCCCACCACCTTTCGGAACAAGTTATGGTAATCCGGGTAGCCCTAATGTTAATAGGGTTAACACAATGCCTACAAATACTGACCCAATCAACACTACGACTACAACAAATGTGTCTCAAAGTGTTGTTGATAAGAACCTCCCTCAACTTCTTGATTTAAAAGGAGGGTCTCATGTCACAAATGTTCCTACTTTTGACAAAGAGGATTTTACGAGTTGGAAAGTTAGGTTCTTAGTATTCCTTGACGGAACTTGAACCTTACTTTCTGAAGACTCTAGAAGATAGACCATTTGTACCCATGTCAAGTTTGATCACTTCTAAAAATCATTTGCCTAAATGTCAAAATCAATGGTCAAATGCTGAGAGTCGTCTTGCTAATCAAGGTAAACGATTAAAAAGTATCATTATATCTTGTTTACCAAATGATGTTATGAAATCTGTCATCAAGTGCAAAACTACAAAAGAGATGTGGAATGATCTCCTTTTAGCTCATGAGGGACCATCTGACATAAAAGATACCAAGATTACAGCCTTAAGACTCAAGTTCAAGGCTTTTAAATCACTTGAAGGTGAAAAAGTAAATGGAACTTTCACAAGGTTAAAATGCTAGCTAAATGACCTTGAAAATAATGGTGTTACCATTCCTCAAGAAGAAGTCAATCCCACATTTGTTAATAGCCTACCAAGAAAATGGCTAAGCATAAATCAAACTTAGAGGGTAAATAATTCTATCAAAAATGATAGCCTAACCACTCTGTATGGCAAGTACAATTATAAGGAGGGTTTGATTGATCAAATCTATGAGTCAGAGACACAAAGATTTACCATTCAAGCCTCAAGCTCAAAAGCCTTGATTTCTAACCATCAATTTAAGGATATTGACTCAGATGTTGAAGAAGATCAAAGGACTAGCAACGAATTCATGGTTGACCTAAATGCTGAGTATCATGAAAGAGCTCGACTGACAAATCAGAAGAGGTTTTATAAGAGGTCTGGCAGGGTTGGGTCAGCTTGGAAACCCTTGGAAAAATCTAAAGAAACATGTTTTGCTTGTGGGAAACTTGGTGATTTTCAAAAAGACTGTCCCTCACACAAAACTTCCACACCATCTTATCTATCCTCAAACAATTCCTTCAACAAATCCAAACCATACACACCATCCTTCAACCAAACATCTTCTCAGAACTCTAGGAATCATCAAAAAGATTACAAGGGAAAATACAAGGGACTCAAAGCTGAAATGACTGTCCTAACCAAGAGGATTAATGATACAACCAAGGAAAAGAGTAAAAAGGGAAAGAAGGAAAAAGAAAAGAGTGAAAAGGGTTTGATAGATGAGTTATTTGACTGGGATGATGAATCTGTCTCCTCAGATAATGAAGGGAGCACCAAGATCAGGGAATTTATAGCAATTGCAGAGGTTGAGCCTTTAGTTGGAAAGGCTGATGCATGATCAGGCCAATGGGTTGACATTACCATGAAAAAGGTACACAGACTCTTATCTATGACTGATGGTGATGAAAGGATACATGTTTTAGACTATACTCATGTTGACCTTCACTATGTGGAGGATCAAAGGAAAAACTTGGTTAATAAATTTAATCTACTTAAACAATAAATATCCTTACATAAGTCAGAACTGTCTAACCTTAAAAACACTATGTCCATTAATTTCTCTCTATAAAATGAAGTAATTAGGGTAAACCTAGAGAATAAATCTCTGAAGGATGAGATCATTGACCTAAAAAAGGTCCCTGAGAAATGGACCTGTAGTAAAGTCACCCTAGACCAACTGCTCTTTGAGCAAATGCCTAGAAATATCGTCAAAGCTCTGGGTAGGAAAGGTAGAAGGAAAGAGAAAATCTCCTCCAAAGAGATTGTTTTCACTAAAGCTGATGAATCCTCATTTGTGCTTGCACCTGAGATCACCTTTGACTTAGAGTATGAATGTGACTCTCAGGAACCTCTTCCACCTCTTCCTAAACTAATAAGAGTAGCACCCTTTGGCACTTCTGAGAGTCTTATTTCTCTGTCTGACTTGACCCTTAACATGGCTGACCTTACACTTTACACTCATGTCCCCAAGAAGACTAGACCACCTGTTAAAGTGTCACCTACATATGTCATTAAGAAAAAGATAGAGAAATCTACTGCTATTCCTAAACCTTGCTCTGACAAAAAGGTTGACTCATCCACTGAGCAACTTCTTCTCACTCTGATAGAAGATGTAAAGGGCCTCAAAAGACAAATTGAGATCCCTTCAGGCACCTTTCCGTCAAGCTCCTAGCCAAGTAGTTCTAAAGCTACCAAGCAAAAGACATGGTCTGGACCCTGTAAGTACTGTGGGTTTAAGAATCATCTCTCTGATGATTGTTACTCAAAGCCTAAGTGCTCTACTTGTGAATCCACTAACCACCTGACCAAAGAACACTTAGAACATGCTACTGTTAAGAAACCATTAAGTAAGCTTAAGGCTCAATCACCACTAAAACCCTCACCAAAGAAGGCTCCTATGATTCCAAAGCCTTTCAAAGAGTGTAAATACTGTGGATTTCATGACCATCACTCTGACCACTGTGAGTTCTACCTTAGGTGTGAAGTATGTGATAGTATTGCACATAAACCATTTGACTGTCCTAAGAAACACCCTAAATCTAAGAGACCAAGGATTGCCAACAGGAAATCAGAACCCACTGAAAAGTGGGTTTACAAAAGGAACTAATTTGTGTGAAAATGTCTATGCAAGATTACCTCAAGAGGTCTATATGGTATCTAGATAGTGGCTGCTCTAGACACATGACAGGGATTAAACAATATCTGCACAAATATTGAAAGGAGATATGTCCTAAAGTGGTTTTTAGAGATGATTCTTTAGGAGACACAGAAGGGTATGGCTTTGTGAATTGTAATGGAATCACCTTTACCAGGGTTGCTTTTGTGAAGGGTCTGAAACATAACTTGATCAACATCAGTCAGTTATGTGATGCCAATTACAAAATTCTGTTTACCAAGACTCAGGGAACAATTTACAACCAAAATGATGAAGTTTTCCTTATTGCTCCCAGAAGAAGAGATGTCTATATCATTGATATGTCATCTTTCAATAAAGAAAGCAATGCCAGTTTCTTTGCCAAAGCCTCCCCAAGTATTAATTGGCTTTGACATAAGTGACTGTCACACCTCAACTTCAAGAACATAAACAACCTTGCAAAATACAACCTTGTCTCTGGTCTTCCATCTCTGACTTTCTCTAAAGACAAAAATTGTTCAGCTTGTGAGAAAAGGAAGTATCACAAAGCATCATTCAAAACAGAGAGATCATTTTCCATCAACAAGTATTTACATCTCCTCCACATGAATTTTTTCGGACCTGTCAAACCCTAAATCATCAGCCACAACAAATATACCCTTGTCATTATAGACGAGTACTCAAGGTACACCTGGTTATTTTACCTCAAGAAAAAGAGGGATGCAGCTGACTGTACCATATCTTTTATCAGAAAGATGGAAAACCTCAATGAAGTGAGGGTAAAAGAGCTGAGAAGTGATAATAGAACAGAGTTCAGAAACTACAAATTGGAAGAATTCTGTGATGAAAAAGGTATATCTCAGAACTTCTCTTCTCTCTGTACCCCTGAACAAAATGGTGTTGCTGAAAGAAGAAACAAAACACTAATTAAAGCAGCCAGAACTATGATAAATAGTGCAAAACTCCCTAAACAATTTTGGGGAGAGGCTGTCAACATTGCTTGCTACACACAAAACCGATCCATCATTATGAAAGGGCATGGGAAGACTTCATATGATGTGTTCAGAGGAAGATCTCCTGATATCAGCTATTTCCATGTGTTTGGGTGTCCAGTTCATATTCACAATCACAGGGACCATTTGGGAAAGTTTGATTAAAAAGTTGATGGATTCTTTCTTGGCTACTCTCTAGTGGCTAAAGCTTTCAGGGTGTTCAACATCAAAATGCAAGAAATGGAAGAAAAAGTACATGTTACATTCAGTTAAGATGATGAAGCCATTTCTCAATCCAGCACAGAAGGTGATGCAGTCAACTTCAATGAAAATAGATCCTTTCCAGATAATGAATTCCTTAAACCAAGGAGTGAAGTTACTTAGTTCCCTAGCAATACTGAGTATTTTCCCTACATCCATGTATATGAAAACACCACACCCTATGAATTACCCATTCTTTAGGTCTCTGTCACCTCTGAAGATCCTCCTGGGTTCACTAAGGCTGATAATCACCTAGCTCTTGATGAACCTAATTAAACAAAATCAGCTGATCACTTTAAACCAGTTGAACCTCAAAACAATGTCATCATTGAACCAATCAGTGATGTCTAACCCTCACCAACTATACCACCCTCAGCTAAAGTCATCCTTCAAACCCTTGTTCCTCAAGACAGATGGTCAAGAGAAAAACACATTGAACTTGTTAACATCATTGGTGAATCTCTTACTGGTATCACAACCAAAAGTAGGATCAGAGACTCAGATGCTGCCTCGGCTTCTGAATGTCTCTATGTTAACTTTCTCTCTGAAATGGAAACTAAAAAGCTTATTGAAG
This sequence comes from Tanacetum coccineum, assembly GCA_026074375.1. NCBI lineage: Eukaryota > Viridiplantae > Streptophyta > Magnoliopsida > Asterales > Asteraceae > Tanacetum > Tanacetum coccineum. Next base: position 5,629 of record BQNB010092294.1, on the reverse strand, counting down.
CTATAGAATAAGAATGGTGGATCATTTCTATGTAAGAAGAGTTGAATTAGTTTGAAAGAAACAAGGTTTGGACCTTGGTTCTAAAACCTCATGGTAAAATGATCATTGGGACCAAATGGATCTAGAAAAACAAGATGGATAAGAATGGGATTGTTATTAAGAACAAGGAAAGGCTGGTTGCTCATGGTTATAATCAGCAGGAAGGGATTGATTATGAACAAACCTTTGCACCTGTTGCAAGATTGGAAGCAATCAGGATCTTTCTGGCTTATGTAGCCTACATGGGTTTTATGGTGTACTAGATGGATGTAAAGAGTGCATTCTTGAATAGGAAAATCTCAGAGTAGGTGTATGTCCAACAACCTTATGGGTTTGAAAGCAGTGAATTTCCCAATCATGTTTGTAAGTTGGATAAAGCTCTTTATGGGCTAAAACAAGCCCCCAGAGCCTAGTATGAAACTCTTTCAAAATTTCTTATTCAGCACAAGTTTGTCAGAGGTACCATTGACAACACGCTTTTTACTTATAAGACTAAAAGTAATGTTATTATTGTAAAGATATATGTGGATGATATCATTTTTGGGTCAACCAGTTCAAAATTATGTAAACATTTTAGAAAGTTGATGACCAAAAAGTATGAAATAAGTATGATAGGTGAATTAACTTATTTTCTGGGTTTTCAAATAAAACAAGATTTCAAAGGAATCTCTATTTATCAAGAAAAATATGTTAAGGATTTGCTCAAAAAGTATGATCTAGCTGTTAATGAGACATTGTTCAGAGGCATGATAGGGTCACTGATGTACCTCACAGCTAGCAGTCCTGATATCGAATTCTCTACATGTCTCTGTTCTAGGTACCAAGTTAACCCCAAGGAATCCCACCTTGTTGATGTAAAAAGAATTTTCAGGTATCTCAAAGGAACTCTAAATCTTGGCCCCTGGTATCCAAAAAGATCAGGCTTTGACCTAAAAGCATACTCTAACTTAGACTATGCTAGATGTAACCTGGATAGAAAGAGTGCCTCAGGGGGTTTTCAGATACTTGAAGGAAAGTTAGTATGTTGGAGTGCAAAGAAGCAAAGCTTTATGGCAATGTCATCAACTGAAGCTGAGTATGTAGCTGCTGCTGGATGCTGTGCTCAAGTCTTCTAGATCAAGAGTCAGTTGGCTGACTATGATGTTCTCTATGACAAGGTGCTCATATTTTGTGACAATACAAGTGCCATTGCCATATCAAACAATCCAGTGTTGCATTCTAGGACAAAACATATTGACATCAGGTCATCAGAGAACACATTTTAAAAGGTAACATTAAGCTTCATTTTGTACCCACTGATTTGCAACTGGCTGATATTTTTACCAAACCTATAGCTTAGCCTAGCTTTACTAGATTGGTAGCTGAGTTGGGTATGCTCAATACTAAAAAATAGGTATCTGATAAGAAAAAGGCTTTAAGTGATTCTCTGACTTGAATATTAAATGTTTTAAGGTAACTTAAATGTAACTAGCAAGTTGAAAGACAAACATTCTCAATATTTAATTCAAGATTTACTCAAAAGGTTCTACCAAATTTCTTGGAAAATGTAGAAATAACAATACTCGAAGGGTCATGGGGACTCACGTTTTGTGACAGTTTTACCACTCACATTTAATGCGGACTTCAAATCAATTATATTTTTAAACTTGTAAAATTCTTTGTGGTATAAAATGTTCGCCTTTTTCACATACATCATTTTTCACTCACTCAAAACCCTAAAACCTCTATTTTTATCATCTCACATAAACCTTTTTCATCAAAGCTGAATCAAAGTTTTAATCAAATAGCTTTAGAATCCACATCTTCACAACAATCACAACAACTTCTACCATCATGAAAGGTCAAGTTTAGGTATGAGGAGGGTAAAATTGCCTTTAATAATGTTGTTGCTCTTCTTGAGCACCCAAACGAGTTATATCGACCCATGCTCGGTTTTCTCTCAAACTGTTGCATCAATATATCCCTAACCCTTCAACCCTTCGTAATGTATGGGGAATGCCTTAAGGAGTTTTAGTATACAGCAGAGGTTGAAGAAGAGACCAAGACCATCACCTTCTTACTTTCATGGTGGGATAAACCCATGTCCTTTACTCAAGATGAGTTCATATCTGCTATTGGCCTACCTATTTGTAAGGACGGTGTTCCTCTACCTCCCAAGGAGACCATAAGGGCTGGGTTGGCGACTTTGGATTTATTTGACAAAGATAAACCAACCCTTTCATCTATTATCCTTGTTAATTCTTCACCCTTAAAGATGAAATATTTTACAACCATTTGGAAACTCTTCATGTGATATATTATTAATTGTTTGGGTAGGATGTAGGGATCACATGACTAAATGAACCTTAATCAGCAGACAATTGCATATTATCTAATCTGGGGCTTGGAGATTGACATTGAGGCTATTATTTTCTCAGACCTGATTCTTAAGTTTTAAAATGGGAAGAAGAACAGGGAAACAAATATTTGCTATACAAGATTTTTATCCATGATTTTTGAAAAATTACTTGGAGGAAATTATATCAGCAATGATCTCACTCTTATAAAACCCCACACCATTACAGCTGCTTCTTTTCAAAAACCGTTAGCATCTGAAGTTCCTTTAACTTCACACATGTTAAAAGTAGATAAACATTATGAAGAGCCCAAACAGTCTTTAATCCCTCCCTTTGGGGAGGTGAATGCTGATGATACAGCTGATAAGTCCTTGGCTAGGGCCTCTATGCAACGTGTTACTCAACTCAAAACACCAACTGACCTGAAGACAAAGAAGAAGAGAATCCCACCTTTTCCCAAACCAAGTCTCCATATAAGGTCAGGTTCATCCTTCCAAAGAAACAAGTCGCTGAGACTCAGCACGCTAAGGTCATAGTGGCTACCGCTGACGCTACCAAGAGACTAGTAGCCTTTGAGTTGGCAGAGGAGCAAGTGAACCAACCTTCAACCGCTGAAGCCGAAAAGGTAACAGTATTTAAAATATAAGGGGCACTAAAAGCAACCCTCAAACTTCTCTAGGATAGAGTGGTGAAGTTAAGGGCTACCCCCGACCCAATAGAGAGTTAGAGTCAGCACTTAATTTCCCATATCTTCTGTACATTATGTGTCTGCACTCAGGGGATGATACTGAAAGGCTAAAAATGCTTGATGTTTGACTTGAAAGCTCTATACTTTTCTGGATTAACCAATCCATGCATGAAAGTTGACCTTTGTAGGAACTGTACTCGCTCAGACTCAGAGGTCCCCTTAACCAATGAAATAAGTCCCAAAGTCTTAGACTTTTAAGGTGACTGGATAATCACACCCAGTCTTCTTAGGGGTAGCGAATGGCGATCCTTCCCTATATTATAAACTCATAATGAAAAGAGTCCCAAAGTATTTGACTTTTGAGGAGACTGGATAATCATACATAGTCTTCTTAGGGGCAGCGAATGGCGATCCTTCCCTATATTACAAACTCACAACTAAAAAAGAGTCTTAAAAGTTTTAAACTATTGAGGGGACTGGATAATCACACCCAGTCTTCTTAGGAGCACCGAATGGTGATCCTCAACCTCATTACAAGTTCACAATGTTAATCTAACAAGTTTGTGCAGGTACTAGACCAAAATGTTAAGGAGGAAGTGAAGGATGATGGGTTTGTAGCTATGGAGGAGGTCACCTTTGAACAGATAATGGATGAAGTTGATTCAAAGACTCAGGGTGCTCAGGAAATTGCTGAGTCTCCTTATGACACTGAATCAGAGATCAAGATAATCAAGTCTTATCAAGCTGCTATTATCTCTGGTTCACTGTTTATTCATCAGAGCTCTTCATATGATCAGGAGGATCAGGATGTAATTGATATTTGTGACAATCCGTTAATTTTAGGTCATGATTTTATCCTCGAGTATTAATTATAATTTTCATTTTTATGTTGAGATGTGAACTCACGACTAACCGGGAGAATTAGGGCTTACTTTTGTAATTTATGCGACGTTTACAAGTAATCGGCAAACTCTACGTTAAACATCGACGTTTACATTTTCAAAATGCCGTAGATATAATTTTGTTTCATTCGTTTTTATTTTTCGTGTCTCGTACTATTTTTACTTTTTAAGAAAAACGACTATAAAACGTACCTTTTTAAATATTGGACTTTGATAATACCCACATTTAAAAATTGTGGGTCAAGTTTTTAACTAAATTAAAAACTCAACCCACTTAAATATCACCCCATTGGGGAGGAAATAGCAAGGTGGGAGATGCCACCTTGTGATTGAACCTCATTTCTTGAGGTTACACTTGGCAATTTTAGTTCAACACTCATAAGACTATATTTTGCCATTCAACACACACACTAGTCATAATATTAACTAAAATTCAGCATTTCCTCTCTCCCTCCTCTCCTTTAGACGCCACTCAACCCCCAAGAACACCAATTCACAAAAATTTGAAGATTAAAAAAATAAGCACACTAGTAAACATGAATACCTAGTATAACCCTTATATGTTGGAGGTGGTTTAAAGAGGTTTTCAAGGAAGATTATATACAAGTTGGGGCTGAGATAATACAAGTTTTTATAAAGTCTACTGGGTAAAGAAAATAGTGGTCAAAAATTATTTTGGGTGAAGATCAAGTTTGAAGATTGAAGTCTTGTATATTTTTGATCATTAGATCATCATCTTCATTTTTATTGTGATAAAATCTCATGAGTCTTATTTATGTTTTCTTTTGATTTTCAAATGTATATGTACATGTATAATATTTGATGATCAAGTAATAAAAATGATAATGCATGTGTAGATCCAGGTTAATTATAGCTAAAATGGCCATTGAAACAAGCAAAATGATCATAAAATTTATAGGCTGTAATGAACAGTAGGTTTTATAAATTTCTACAGGTTTGAGGTTGGATTTGATTACATTAGGTTGTAGAAAATTCTCTTATGAACACTTGGCAAATTGGATGATTTCTAGAAAGTGAATATTGAGTGAGATATGATCAAAATACTAAAACTAGTTGATTCTGACCTTGCTGTACAGATGGTATAAAAAGTCACATTTACGGACTGAGTTGGTTAAAAAGTTAAAACTATGAGACCTAGATAAAATCATGTAGATTCTGAATCAATTGAATAGTCAACCAACTCTTTATGGTTTGTAAATGACATCAAAAATGGTGAAAGTGAAATTTCAGTCCAAAAAGCTAATGTGACCTTTATGTATAAAAGTAACCATATGTATAAATATAACTAAAAGATGTACTAAAATGAGTTTGAATCTGTAAAGTGGACTTAAAAATAAAGCCAAGCATATAGATATATCAATTATACCATTTACGGTTTATAAATTATGACTATTTTCGTAAACATAAAAGTATTCAAAATTTACTACTACCCGAACACTATACTATGTAAAGCGATTTTTTGTAACTAAAACCCGAGGTGGTAGGACCCACTTCTTGGGAGTTTTAAAATACTAACATACTGATAATAAAAGTATCCCAACCTCGAGATCTCGAAATTTTATAACAAGAGTCATTTATAAGCTTAAATGGGCCATAAGGCCTTATTGGGCCAATGTAACAAATTAGACTCTATGGACTTAGAT
>BQNB010092293.1:0-24842 GCA_026074375.1 Tanacetum coccineum | reverse complement strand
ATAACTTGGAGGACAAGTTGGTATGGGATTGGGTTTCCCAAAGCCCAACCGATCGGCTAATTAACCCTAAAAGGGCTTCCGGAACCTATCCGAATTTTTTCATTCTAGTCCTTTACTTGTAATATTTAACGATCGTTAGTCAATCCTCGTTAACTACTAACTTCCATTAAACATTTATTTTGTGTTTTAATAATTAAATATATAACGTTTTATATATATTAATTATTGTCCATTAATTCCTTCATACGTAATGTGTGCAATCCCGAGGTCTCGAGTTCGATCCTAACACACATCTACTCATTTATGTCCATAAAACTAACAGTATACTCACTGATAGGGACGATAACAGAGCGACGAATATTGGGGATCACATTTACCATCCCCATTCTCGTTTCTCACTCCACATCCCTATCCCTGCCCCCATCCCTAACGAGGAATCGTTTTACACTCCCATCCTCGTCCCCAACGGGGTTTGGGGATCCCCGCGAGGATTCAGGGATTTGCTGCCTTATGAATTGAGCATATAATTACATAACTAATCGAAAATATAAAGAATTGACCTATAAAATGTCTTAAAAAGCAAACATTGTACATAATTGGATTAATTAAAATGACATTCAACTTTAAAGCGTCGTAAATATTGAAACATCACTTTAATAAATAAATAAAGTGCACCAAATGTGTGTAGTCGAACAATATATTGGTTGAATAATATGTAGTTAGTGCTTATCATTTTAATAGTTTTAGATCCATTAAATATCACTTATACATACAAATATACATAAGTATAATACTTGTCAATACTCGCTAACATATACCTATACTAGTAAATGTAGTGTTAATATACATATGAATTATATATATTTATACATTAAAAAGTTTCGGGTCGAGGATTTCCGCTATCCACATCCTCGATTTTATAATTCGAGGATACCCGTCCCAATCACCATCCCGGTCAACTCGAGGATTTCCCAGTCAATCGGGTTTGGGGATCGGGTCCCGTCGCGTACGGTTTATGTTGGATAAAAAAACATAGTAAGATTTATGTCTACATCAAAGCTTCGGGTATACTGCATCGTTTACATTACTGTTGAGTTTTTTACTTCAGAGACAGAAGATATGTATGCACCAAGTTTCGAATTTACAAAACAAGGTTGTTAGTTTGTGGGAGAGTTGATTCAGAAACTTTGCGAAAAAGAATAATATGAAGAAGCTTCTAAAAGACATGTGTATGAATTGGGAGAGAGTTAATCCAGCTCATACTTATTACAATGTTTGCCTTCAAGTGAAGAAGATATAAGTTGTGGTACATGAAGAAGACAAAGAATATCGAAGACATCCTCATATTTGATTGTGCTTTGGAAGACTTTACTATTTTGTTTATAGGAAACATTGTAAGTAATTCCCTTATGTAATCACATGGGGAGAAATTGTCTGGCGTCAAATGTGACTACGTTAATAGTATTTACATTAGTATTATAGTTAGTTCATACGCATGTACTAGTTATGTTATAGAGCAATAGCAGGCCGTGTAACTAGTTATTAGCTCCCATTTGCATTTATCTACATTGTGTGTTTCTCTCTTTAGAAACACACATCTTTCATATTTACCTACTTTCCTTTCTCTATCTAACTCTAACACGTGTAGATTATGTTTTGAGTTTTCCCGACCTCTCGATCAACATGGATCTTGATGCTAACAAGTTATATCATTGATGAGCTTTCTCACTAAAGGGATGAACCCTTTGATGAGACTACTCTCTGATGAGGCCGTTTAAAGTCTACTCACTAAAGAGCATAACTCACTAAACACATTAGCTAATTGATTTCTACAACATCATTATTTAAGTTAGGCAGGTTTAGTGACTTAATCGATGTATACTTCGTACCTACAATCCTATTTCTAAGTATGATCTGAACCTTAAATAGCACTAAATTTCCAACATTTTCGTAATAACAAGGGAAAAGAATAATATTAATTATAAAACCATTTTTACTTTGACCGCGCAACAAAACATAACATAGAAGCTAAAGTTTTGTGGAAACTTAACCTTTTTATTTTAAGTTGTTAGAATTAGGTTTGGGTGTGATGATAATCTTTGATATCTTATTTAAATTGTGTATGTTCACTTTTCGAATAAAGTATTTCGACCGTATTTGTGCCTTTGTATCACGAAATATCTAATGGGATAATTCAAGAAGAAACACTTTATTTCTAAGCACAAGAGAACAAAGCAGAATAAATAGGAACTTGTTTTTCGTATATAAGAATGAGACTAAATGAATCCTTTTATAACAAATTATTATGACAGTCTAAAGCAGTTAAAACTTGATAAAAACCAACAGTCACAATTGTTTTATCCAACCGTCACAATGATTAGGAAAAGGATGGGGAAAAGGGTAAGCAACTTGAAGCACTAAATCTTTAATGTTATATCCAGCGAGGGGCGGCCTCTCCTCGACCCCCGCCCGCTGGCCTGGGAGTGGGGCCCCAGCAAGGGGTGCACCCCCTTTACCCTTGCGTCTTTGTCGTGGTGGAAACATATTAGCTCAAACGAGTGTGCACTCCACACTTTTCTAACTCGCATTCGAGCCCGATATGTATCTCATTGATCTCTAGTATATCACAATTACCTAATTGATGACACTAAAATAACCCATAAGTTTGGGCAAATGGTATAAAAATGTAATCAACTTGTCAATTGTTGTTTGTTGTAAAGCCATTTTATATTTAGTCTATTGTATATATACACTTTAAAATTTCATTTACTGTGCGTATTTGTGACAATTCTACCCTTCTATTTATCAACTCTTCTATTAACAAAGAATGGTAAAATAATCATAAAATGCACACAATAGATATAAAAGAATCAATTATTTAAATGAGCCAGCAAAATTTCTTTTTCACTTTTTATAAAGCTCGATTTTTTTTCCCAATTTTTTTTTTGCGCGAATGCTCAACTTCGCGACTCCATAAAAAGTTACCAAGTGTCTTTTTTTTCACAAAAATGTTGTCTTTTTCAAAAAGAAAAAGTTTGTCGAGCAAAAGCAAACAATCGTAGGAATTTTTCCTTAAATGATCTATTAGCTAGAAAAAGAAAATTTCTCAGCCTATTTCAGTCATTGGCCCTAAATTTAAAAGCAACATGTGTACGATAGAAAAAAATAAAAGATAAATACACAATTAGGTAAAAATTGAAAAGTTGTTTTTCGTTTTTGCCTTTTGCCTTTGAAGCTTCTTGTTACCAACTAGTTTTGGAGTCGTGTAGAAACTTGACTTACGAGCTAATATTTTATCCGATTCGTTGATCCAATTATCTTGATAAATTTAGTTATTGGTCGCTCCAAAATTCTTAAACTACAAGCAATGAAGAAAGAATGGCGTAATGAACCAATTGATAGTAAGTTGAAGTTGACCGCTACCAGGATTGGACCAAGAGACTTCTAAAAGATCAATTTCTTCGATTTTTATTCTTAATCAATGTGGTAGATAATCATGTTTCAAAGCCACTTAATAGTTAACAGACAAAAGAGGAAGTTAGAGCGTAAATTTAAGGGTTAAAAATATGAAACACGGAATACCTATGTTAGTTATACATTAAATAAGCTAAATTTAAAGGATGAATGTTTAGTATTATTGTACAATCAAATATTACACATATAAATATGTGCAAATTAGTCTTTTTAAGTAAATTTACAAGAATGGAACAATATTAACTTGAATGTTGTTTATAGTTAATTTAAAGTTCGAAGGACTAATTTAAAACATCAATGAAACTTTGTTACTTAAACTTGAATAATTTTTATTTTAAAAATGTTGTTCTGTAATGGAGATAATTTTTTTTTATATATAAGAAAGATGATTTGTCTAGCATAAACCTAATTGATTAGATAATCTACTTTGATCACCGAATTTATTAAATTAATCGTATGTCTCCATGTAAAAAAGATACTTAAGGTAATATCAGTTTTCTCATATGGTCATAATATGTTGGGCCAATTCGATGCACAATGATCTCCAACTGAATTAAAACATAAATTATACTAAGTATAAGAAAACTCACTAATAAAGAACTTAACAAGCAACCTCAACAAGATTCACCTCAGAGACATCGTCAAGGAGTCAAAGATAACTTGAACATATATTCTCTAGTTGATACGGAGTCAGCTAGTAAGTATAAGAACTAGAAGCTAAAACACGAAGGTCCATTAGGGATCGACAATGCCCTAATAAGCCTATTAGCTCTCTGATCCAACCAACAAAGGTTAGATCGAAATTATCTCTTAGATATTTAGGGGTAATTTCCAAGTTTGCAAAAGAAAGGGATAGAGTGCATCATTGATAAAGTCAAGACAATTACGAGTTGGTGAAAACACAATGAACGGATGGCAGCACTATTCACTAAAGCAGGGTTATTATGTTTCCAAAAATAGAAACATTTGAAAGATTCACTTCTCCTTTAAATGCATGACATGTCTCAACAACCCCACGTGACTTCCTCATATGTCTCATATATAAAGAGAATGTTGGTAAAAGTAAATGTCATCTTTTCCATATTTATTGTATCATTCGAGAAGAGCATTTACTCTCGTTTGAACTCATCTTTGTCCCTGATCCCATTAACGACCTAAAAGTTCGCTTGCAAACTTTTTGTTATTCAATTAAGTGTTTATCCGCAAAACCCTTTGTGCCTCTTTAATTAATTCTAATACGAATTATACGATTAAAAATGTTTATCTTTACGTCATTGTTTTTAAACATTTTTATCTTATGTTTCATAAAATAGCCAAGGAATTGGGAACTACAATCTGTATCAGAACACATGTGGTATTAAAACATTTCAAAACAAGTCTTCAATACTTAAAACTTGTAAAAATATATTAAAACCAAGAACTATCCATGACTGGAAACAATGAAAATGATGATGAAGTTGTTAAAAATGTTAGCCTTACTATTTTGTAAAGTTGGCGTCTTACACGTGAATTGGACTAGCTATAGACACTGCGTGAAACGAAGGGGTTAATAATGTACAAATGGGATAGATAGCATATGTAAGGGCTATAAATAGCCCCATGACTCTCGATCGGGGGGGGGGGAGGTATGGATGAATGTTTAGTAAACATTTGAAAGATTCACTTCTCCTTTAAATGCATGACATGTCTCAACAACCCCACGTGACTTCCTCATATGTCTCATATATAAAGAGAATGTTGGTCAAAGTAAATGTCATCTTTTCCATATTCATTGTATCATTCGAGAAGAGCATTTACTCTCGTTTGAACTCATCTTTGTCCCTGATCCCATTAATGACCTAAGAGTTCGCTTGCAAACTTTTTGTTATTCAATTAAGTGTTTATCCCTAAAACCCTTTGTACCTCTTTAATTAATTCTAATAAGAATTATACGATTAAAAATGTTTATCTTTACATCATTGTTTTTAAACATTTTTATCTTATGTTTTATAAAATAGCCAAGGAATTGGGAACTACAATCTGTATCAGAACACATGTGGTATTAAAACATTTCAAAACAAGTCTTCAATACTTAAAACTTGTAAAAATATATTAAAACCAAGAACTATCCATGACTGGAAACAATGAAAATGTTGATGAAGTTGTTAAAAATGTTAGCCTTACTATTTTGTAAAGTTGGCGTCTTACACATGAATTGGACTAGCTATAGACATTGCGTGAAACGAAAGGGTTAATAATGTACAAATGGGATAGATAGCATATGTAAGGGCTATAAATAGCCCCATGACTCTCGACCGGGGGGGGGGGGGGATGGATGAATGTTTAGTGTTCGTTATTCATATCAATAATACATCTTTTCATCACCCTCTCTCTACTTTCTCTCTCTATAAAATATGCACCATCTCTTATACTTTGATCAATCCCGACCCCTTGAAGGTGGTTTTGATACATGTTACAATTGGTATCAGAGCTCCATAGGAGTGTGTGATGTGTTTAAGCTTATTCGTGGCTTATTTGGAATGTTTGGCTTATTTTCGTGCTTATTCTAACTAAAAGGCCACGTTTTGAGTTTATGCGTGTGTTTTTTTTTGGAAAAAGTTTAAAGCTTTCCTCGTGTCTTATCATTTTGAACGTATATCAAAAGGAAAGTTCAAAGCTTGAATGATTTATATCGATGTCTAAGCTTATTTATGATTGGTTAAGATTTAATATTTTGAATTCATGCGATTTTAGCTAAATAAAAGAAACAAGGACCGTTTTATGCGAAAATGGAATATAAAGGACCAAAGGATGAAAGTGACTTCCTAGTTTTTAGGAAGTTCTTGCGACAATGGGTGTAAGTTTGGCCCAGTCTATGTGAAAATGAATGAACTAGTGAGAACCAAAATCCTCTTTTTGTGACATTGAAAGTTGAGAAAATGCAAAACCCCAATTCTGTGGACATGGGTGTGATTATGGTTTGAAGACTTGTGTTAAGACAAATAATCCGTAAAAACATTTATTTCTATTTTACGATCTTCTTATGTTTGTCGATAACAATCATAAAATCATTATAAGTAGAAAATAAAATACGTAAGTGATGCGTGTCATTGTGTGTAGGTAATTTGTTTATCAAGTTTTACTATTTATATTTTTGTTGACTATACCTATAAACTAACACTAACGGGGAAGTGTACCGAATCAATTGTGGTTGTTGGTAATAGGGATGTCGATTATTACTAAGAGCGAGCGTTAATACTTAAATCTATCAGTATTTTAGTTATCTATGTTAGTTCTAATTAATCCTAATTAATTCTAGTTACACCAAAACTAACGCAAAAGGGGGTTTTCAGCCTGAGAGACTGGCACGATTTTGGGTTTAACTAATCTAAATGATGACAATTAACACACGTAAGTTGATAAACAAAAGATAAAATAGCGGTCAAGCTTAATGTAAGGAAAACGTATTAACAATTTAATCTAATAAAATGCAGGTATTGTTTATGAGTGCAATGATTGTTCTACTTCGTTGGTGATATATCATTCCTAAGTTTAGGCGAGTCTTCTTCCTAAACTCTAGATGTGTTTTTCAGTTAATCCTGTCACAATTAACCACACCCGCATAAAGCATTCACAGTCGATTATAATCTATCTAGGAGACAATATTGGTGATCATATCGAAACCTAGCTCATTGAGGCTTTACTAACTTATCGCTTAACGACTATTCATATACTAGTAGTCCACTGTCCAAATCTTTGCCAAATGAATTAGAACGTTATGTGTAATCCTAGGTCACCTGCTAGCCTACCTATTTACTGAACCAAAGGCCAAGACATGTCAATATTTGTGATCCCATTACTCTATATATATAAAAGGATGTATGTAGTTCTTTCCCGGACTTTAGCTAACACTCTATTTGTATTCCTAGATACAATTGAATGATAGGTTAAACACATACTTAAGCACATAAACGAGTATGAAGAGATAAACATAATCATCACGCAACGAATAAGTAAATAATCAATATAAACAAACCAAATATTAAATTATCATACATATGGCTAATACCTAAAGGTATTAGTCGATAGTTATTGTAACAATACACGAATTCATAGATGAACGATTAAAGTACATAAACGTAACCCTAACCGAACGCGTATATAGAGTGTAGAGATTACAAGAGTTTTACTATGGATTGGAGCACTTTGCATGACCTTCTTGGCTTCTTAAATCTTCTAAGAATCGAACATGGTGGTTAAAAGCATACCTAAAACCGAGTTTAGGGTTTTGTATTTATAGAGTCTGAAAAAAGGTCGATACGTCGTATTGAAATGGTTCAATACGGCGTATTGGGGTAACTTGGCATGGGCTACATGAATATTATATTCTAGAATATCCACGAACCATTTGTGAATACGGCGTATGAGTCTTCTAGATACGGCGTATAGTTCTCTTTTTCGTCATGGATGTCTTGTGAAGTTAGGGCACAGATACGCCGTATCTTCTTGATGGATACGATGTATTGAGGTAAAACCAGTTGGTTCTTCTTCGTTGACCATAGTATTATATACGCCGTATCGCTGATATGGATATGGCATATTCTTTAAAGTCATACAATGGTCTTTTAGTTCGTCAATACGGTGTATGCTTCTAGAATGATACGGCGTATTGGTTGTCAGAATCAGTAGACTTTCTTGAACTCTTCGTTTGTGCTCCAAAATGTGTGCTTTTTACTAACTTTCACTAAATGCTCAATAATTACTGCAATTAATAGAAATAAGCAATTAAGTACCAATTCTTATATAAAAGAATGTAAAACGAGCAATAAAGACGGGATAAATGATGCTATAAAATAAACGTTATTTGATATCATCAAATATCCCCACTTAAATCCTACTTGTCCTCAAGTAGACTTTAGAATTTTCTTATGAAAATGTATTCCAAACGAATGTTTGGGATTTTTCCTTTAAGCATTTTTTATTCAATTACTAGCACACAACTAAACACCTCATGAAATAGGAAATAAAAACACTCAAATCACTCAACTAATCTATGTGGTAATATTTAGTAATTCGCTCAATTGTTCTGTCGGGACGAGTATTCTGACATAAGATTGGCAACGATACACATCTTCACCGCTAAAGCTAAGGAGTAACAAGTCTAAAACGGTCAATTGGGTTAAATAATAAGGTTCAAGGGTTGATCTTCCTTTTTAATGTCTATCGATACCAATATTCCATAAAAGGCGACAAAACCATAAATGCACGCCCAAATCCATGACAGTGGCACTTGTGATTGCTCACTCCTTAACTCGAATAAGCTAAAGAATAGGACCAAGTAATCTTTTCCAACAGTAATACACCAACAAGGGTGACAAAACCACAAATACACGCCCAAATCCATGACCGCGATACTTGTGATCGCTCACTCTCTCATTCGAGCAAACCAAAGGTTAAGATGAAGAATGATATAGGGTAGGGATTAAGTAATCCTTTACCAACAGTAATACACCAGCAAGGGCGACAAAACCACACACACACATTCAAATCCATAAATGAGAAACATGCGATTACTTACTCTTTCATTCGAGCAAACCAAAGGTTAGGGATTAGGCATGGGAAACATATATAATTTATGTAAAATAAAATATCAAACAGATAGATTAAGTCAAAACAAATAAAGAAAAATGTTGCTAGCTACTTTCCCGACCATACCCATGAAAAAGACACAAATCATAGACTAACTCATGCTTTAACACTGGAAACTCACGCTTTACTTGGTAGACACGAATTAGACTCATAGATGCCTTGATCATCTTTAAAGAAAAACCTAGTTGGCGTTCCTGTAACGGCCAACTCCCAATCATCCATAATATAATATACAATAATAGTGGTGATATCCACCACTTTATACAAAAACAACATAGTTGGTTTATGTTGCGACCAAGTAAAAATAATATACAACAAAACTTTACATCGTTGGTTTATAGCACATACTAACGAATAATCGATCTTCATAAATAATAAATTCGGTTAAGTTTAGACGATCCGATTATCTCACAAGCCTCTCATTTTTTCTCTCTTACATTTTTTTGTATTTTTTTGTTTTTTTTGATTTTATTAACATAAACTAAAAACGAATAAAGGTGTAAAATTTCACCACTTCACGAACATGATAAATCTGGATTTCATTTTCGATCATAATAGTGAAAGTACTAAACACACAAAAAATAAAACACAACTACTACTTTCACATTCCCATTGCATTGTGCAATTTCCCGACCTAACCAAAGATAGAAAATACGCACACGGACACATGAAGTACATACTTTTACACAAAAGCAACTAGCAACCGATTAAAGACTTAATCTACATGGTAGGCTAAGGTGCAAAGGTGTAACGAAACAATTTATTGGTGTAACAAATGAAAGGAATGGCCTAGAAGGTTTTTCTAGGGGTACCTTACTCTAAAGATGAGAGTAAACAAATGGGTTTATACGGGAGTTAACTAACCAGTGTGGTTAGCTAATATCACAATATGTATAGGCTTTTTGGTGTAATCCTAGAAATTTACCAATTTAGAAAAGTCACTCTAATTATAAAAATAATACTCATTATGGTGGTCTAGAATAGTATACCAAGCCAAGTTCTAAAGTTTACTACAGTCACCGACACACTCATATATTTGTGGAATTTTAAGGTATAAATTAGGAAATTAAATAGTCTTAATCCTCACAATATGGAATAAGGGCTATGTGTGCGGGTCATGCAACTAATAATCTCACAAAAATATGCTAAAATTTTTAAATTTGAGCATAAATTAGGCATGTTATTGTAAAAATAAGGACAAATAGTGTTCTAATTCTCTTCCTCCCACTTGAGATATACGACGCCCACGTTATATAAATATATCATGAAAAACAGGAAATACAAGAATTAGAACAGAAAACTCCCTTGAGATTTGCTCGGTATGAATGTTGCGTATATGAGCAAAGACGTGTGTTGTAAAAGCGTCTGAATATCAGCATGACTAAAAGACACATAAGATTTCAAAATATGTATACTACTAAATTCATCATTTGTTCAGTAAGCTCATGTATTAATGTTAAGAAAACAAAAGCAATTCTATCTCTAAGTAATTGTTGGTTAGAAAACTTACATGAAAACGAATATTGTACAGAAAGTCGATACGCCATATCTATATTTTGGGATACGATGTATGAAAACCTGTATGAAAATAAACCTAAGTACGGGTCAGAGGTTAAATACGCCGTATTCATGGTTATGAATACGCCGTTTCAACATGTATGACAATAATGTTTTAAGTGCAGGAAAATAAAAAGGATAACGTCCAGATTGGATCAATACGCCATATCCATTGAATTGGATACGTTGTATCAACAATCTGAGAAGACAGACTCGATAACAAAGATTGAAAATACATTCCGGGTTGTCTCCCGGCAAGCACTTTTGTTTACAGAAAAGTCTTTAAGTTAAACTTGCTTCAGCTTTAGCCCATCCTTATAAAACAGCTTGGGGTCGAACGAGATGCCAAATGGCACATATAAATTTTTAACAAGATTTCTTAGCATCCCTTCGTTAAAATAATTCCAAATCATGATATTAACACTTGATTCCATGATAAAAGTTTCAGTAGTGAAAAATTTATTAATTACATCATGACTTGTTTCTAAAAGTTTATTTGACCCTTGTGCATAGGTACCAACATCTATACTTATTACATCATGTAATGGTTCGATAGATATATCTCTCGAAGACTGTTTGATATTGATTTTATCATTATCATTGTCCATATCCAATTTTGAATCATTTACAGAAAATATGTTAAAAGGAAATAAATCATTATAGGATATAACATTGTATTCCTCATCATAATATTCAGACAACGATGTTTCATTTTTCAAATTAACTTCATTGACATATTGAGGACTTATCGTGGGCTCAGATGAGAACTCTAGTTCAGATGCTAATGCATCCTCATAAACTATAGCTCGGAATTTTGTTTCAAAAATTCTGAGATCATTAATGTCTTTAACATACATGATCTTACCATACGTAGCAGTTTCCCAGTTATATACTTTATCATTTCTAAGAGCTTTCTCAGTTTCATACTGAGCATATTCTTTCATAGTCATATCCCGGTCCACCATTTCCTGTGATAAATTTGATAGGAAACAAAAAGGTCAAATAGATAGATCAATACGCCGTATTGAAAAATTGAATATGCCGTATTGATGTTTCATGTCGAATACGCTGTATTGGTTTAGAAAAATTTTATACGCCGTATCCAAAGAGATGAATACGCCGTATTCAGTACTCGACTCAGATTACACAGCAGGTTTTAATAATGCAGAAAAACACACAAAATACAGAAACACACAATATGCAAAAATATACAATGCAAACCAATCTAAATCTAAACTAAAAACACTAATAAACAAAAATTAAACAACTCACTCCCTGGCAACGGTGCCAAAAACTTGATGTGTGTCGCTGTGTGTAGGTAATTTATTAAAATCAAGTTTTACTATTTATATTTTGCCGACTTTACCTATTAGCTAACACTAATGGGCAATGTACCCGATCAACTGTAGGTTCGTTGGTAAGTTGGATATCGATCACTAAGAGCGAGCATTAATACTTAAATCTATCAGTATTTTAGTTATCTATGTTAGTTCTAATTAATCCTAGTTAAATCTACTTAAACCTAAACTAACGAAAGGGGGGGTTCAGCCTGAGAGACTGGTATGGGTTTGGGTTTAACTAATCTAAATGATGACAATTAACACACATAAGTTGATAAAAAAGATAAAGAAGCGGCCAAGCCTAATGTAAGAAAAACGTATTAACCAGTTTAATCTAATAAAATGCATGTATTGTATATGAGTGCAATGATTTTTTTACTTCGTTGGTGATATATCATTCCTAAGTTTAGGCGGGTTTTCTTCCTGACCTCTAAATGTGTTTTTCAGTTAATCTTGTCACAATTAACCACACCCGCATAAAGCATTCACAATCGATTATAATCTATCTAGGAGACAATATTGGTGATCATATCGAAACCTAGCTCATTGAAGCTTTACTAACTTAACGCTTAATGGCTATTCATATACTAGTAGTCAATTGTCCAATCTTTGCCAAAGGAATCAGAACGTTATGTGTAATCCTAGGTCACCTGCTAGTCTACCTATTCACTAAACCAAAGGCAAAGACAGGTTAATATTTATGATCCTATTACTCTAGATATATAAACGGCTGTATGTAGTTCTATCCCAGACTTTAGCTAACACTCTAATTGTATTCCTAGATCCAGTTGAATGATAGGTTAAACACATTTTTAAGCACATAAACGAGTATAAAGTGATAAACATAATCAACACGCAACGAATAAGTAAACAATCAATATAAATAAACCAAACATTAAATTATCATAAACGTGGCTAATACCTAAAGGTATTAGCTGACAGTTATTGTAACAATACATGAATTCATTGATGAACGATTAAAGTACATAAACGTAACCCTAACCGAACGCGTATATAGAGTGTAGAGATTACAAGAGTTTTACTATGGATTGGAGCACTTTGCAGGACCTTCTTGGCTTCTTAAATCTTCTGAGAATCAAACTTGGTGGTTAAAAGCATATCTAAAACCGAGTTTAGGGTTTTGTATTTATAGAGTCTGTAAAAAGGTCGATACGTCGTATTGAAAGGGTTCAATACGGCGTATTGGGGTAACTTGGCGTGGGCTTCATAAATATTATATTCTAGAATATTCACGAACCGTCTGTGAATACGGCGTATGAGTCTTCTAGATACGGCGTATAGTTCTCTTCTTCGTCATGGATGTCTTGTGAAGTTAGGGCACATATACGCCGTATCTTCTTGATGGATACGGCGTATTGAGGTAAAACTAGTTGGTTCTTCTTCGTTGACCAAATTATTATATACGGTGTATCATTGATATGAATACAGCGTATTCTTCAAATTCAGGCAATGGTCTTTTCGTTCGTCAATGTCTTGGATACGGCATATGTTTCTAGAATGATACGGCATATTGGTTGTCAGAATCAGTAGACTTTCTTGAACTCTTTGTTTGTGCTCCAAAAACCGTGCCTTTTACTAACTTTCACCAAATGCTCGATAATTACAACAATTAATAGAAATAAGCAATTAAGTACCAATTCTTACATAAAATAATGTAAAACGAGCAATAAAGGCGGGATAAATAATGCTATAAAATAGACGTTATTTGATGTCATCAGTAAGTTTTAAACTAATAGTTTTTCTAACCTATTATGTCTATCATACATCACAATACATATTATACAAGTAACACAAAGTTACTTATATTTTTAGTTTTCAAAAATATGTAAATTATATTTACATTTTACATTATGCATGACATCAACATGATATTTCCATATCTAAATTAAATCTTACAAGATGACACAAAATCTTGGAAGATTACACAATATTTTGGGAGATTAGGCATACGCAATCTGGATTTACAATACTAGTGACCCGGATCCCTTGGTTAACACTAGCCGGATTCCTTTTCGTAGGGATCCGCCTGATCCGGTGAACAATAGCAACTTTTGCCTATAAATAGCAAGGCATTTCTCATGTTTTCTTTACCCCTTCCTCTTACATCTCTCTAACATTCTAATATCTCTTTCTAAATCTCAGATCTAGTTTAGTTCTATTTCTTATTTGTAGGTAATTCTCTTATTAGAAGAAATTGCCGATATTGCATACGAGACGATCAAGCTCAAGTTTCCTTGTTGCTAGTCTCCACCATTACATCAAGATCATCTTGTTAATTTTTGTACATCATTTGTTCATTGTACTTACAAACATCCTTGTAAAAAGAGTTGATAGCATTGGGTTGGTTCTACCTTTGTTAGAACCTGATATCTAGCTTTATACCGGAAAAAGTGTAAGCAAATTTGTTAGGCTTCTCCGCCAGACAAGAAGATTATGAACTAGTGTTTATGAACTCTCGCGTTGGGAACTTGGGCAGTGAAGTAGGCAAAGGAAGGTGTCCTTGTAGCCAAACCACTATAAATTCGTGTGTCACGGTTCTATCTCTTTATACTCTACCTTTTTACTTCACTTGTACTTATTATTTGTTTTTGATTATGTAGATCAAATCAATATCATTAACTTCACATAAAATCGATCTATATAATTTTTGAAACTTAAATTTAATCGGTAAAACTATTCACCCCTTCTTCTAGTTTTCCACAATTGGCATCAAGAGCAAGGTTAGTAAAGCTTTTTAAAATATATAGTATTTTAAATCTTTAAACGATCAAATAGATTTGGAAAACTACAAAGAGGGTCAATCTATAAAAAGACCACCTCTCTTTGAAGCTAATGGTTTTATCTATTGGAAAAATAGATTTGAAACTTATGTGAAATCTAAAGATATTGATCTTTGGCATATTATTGTTGATGGTGATTACAAACCTATTTTTATAAACACTAATACCGGTAGGGATGAAACTCTTCCTTACGAGAGACTAAATGATGATAATAAAAAGATGCTTTCTAAAAACAACGAGGCTAAAATGGTTTTATATAACGCTTTGCCTAAAAATGAGTATGAAAGGATCTTTATGTGTAAAACGGCTAAAGATATTTGGAACTCACTTGTAATCACTCATCAAGGTAATAAACAAGTCAAAGATAACAAAATAGATTTATTTGTTCAACAATACGAACAATTTTCTATTTCTGACGATGAAACTATTGATTAAGCATTTGCTAGATTTAATACCATAATTACATCTTTAAAAGCACTTGACGAATCTTTTTCAAGTTATAATCATGTTAGGATATTCTTGAGGTGTCTTCCAACCAAATGGCGTCCAAAGGTAACGGTCATTGAAGAATCCAAGGACTTGTCAACACTATTTCTAGATGAGCTCATCAGCAATTTGAAAGTCTATGAAGTAGTGCTTGAGAAAGACTCAGAGGCATCCAAAAATAAGAAAGAAAAATACAAGTCACTAGCTCTAAAAGAGAAGATGGTGTCAAGTTACGAAGACGTTTCGTCTTCGGATAGTAAAGGTGAAGAATATGCCATGGCGGTAAGGGACTTCAAAAAGTTCTTTAGAAGAAGAGGAAAATTCGTCCGACAATCACACGATGAAATAAATGCCTTTCGAAAAGCAAATGAAGACAAGAAGGGAAAGGTAGAAAGAAAACGTTTTAAGTGTGGTGATCCAAATCACTTTATAAGTGATTGTCCCAAACACTCCTACAATGACCAAAAGGCTTTCTTTGGAGGGTCATGGAGTGATAGCGATGAGGACGAAGACCTCAAGAAAGACGAGATATGTCTTATGGCACACGACTCAAATGAGGTACATTCTGACACTCTCTATTATAGTAGTTCTTCTTTAGATGACGAAACTTTGCAAAACGAATATAACAAGTTGTGTAAAATTAGTCTTGATATAATCAACAAAAACCAGCATCTATAAACTAAAAATGAAATCCTAGATAATGAGGTTTTTGAACTCAAGAAAATATTAAAAAGGCTAGAGAAAAATATGGCAATTAGTAAATAATGTAAATCGTGTATCGATCTTCGTACGAAAGATGATTTTCTTACATCCAAACTTGCTAAATTTGAAAATAGTAGTCATTTTCAACAAGAAATGATTGAAAATCAAAGATTACATAATGATAAAAATGGGCTAGGATTCACATAACATAAAGCTTTGACTAGCGGAGTTAAAACGGGAAAAACTGGTAAAATTGCTGCTACAAAAGTTATTGAGGTTCCAACTCAACTGGATCCCTCTGAAAGGGATTTGGATAGCGTTGTCGAAATGATTCGGGAACTGTAGCAGCTGATTCAAATTTAAAACCAATTTTGCAAAATAGAACCTATTTTGTCCAAGTAACTAAGAAAACCTCACCTAGTACTACTATAGGAAATACCAAACAACCACCGGCTTTAAAACTTTAGCAAGGGCTTGCAAAAAGTAAAATCTAAACACGACTTAAAACGTCTCTTAGGAGACCAAACACCGTCTTCCCTAAAAGTAACTACAACCAAGTGAGTTGGAACTATTCACCACATCATGGATACCAATTTTAACCACCCAACTTTGCCTCTTGGGGACCATACCCACCATTTTCTTATATGAACCAACCAAACAGTATGTATAACGCTAATGGACCTATGAGATATTGGGGACCAAACGCTTGAGTTGTTTCATGCTTTTAGGTATGTCTAAAAGTTAAATTTGAACCAGATGAATGGATCAAGGATAGTAGATGTGCAAGGCATATGACAGGGAACAAAAGCTTATTCTCTTCTTACGAAGCCTATGATGGAGGTAACATAGTGTTTGGTAGTAACGAAAAGAGCAAGATTATTGGCAAAGGTACGATCATTAACAACTCCTTAACTATTAATGATGTGAGTCATGTAGATAATATAAATTTTAACTTTCTTAGCATAAGTCAAAATGTGATAAAAAGTGCAAAAGTTTTTAGTGAAACCGGTAGCGAAATACTTAACGACGACATTACCATAGGAAGAAGGATTAGGAAAATGGTCTTTATGTAATGAAAACTGGTAACTCACTTAAAGATAAACTTTTTCTAACCTCTATAGATGATACTTCGACACTATGAGATCGAAGATTGGGCCACGTCAATATGCGACTTATACAGTCGCTATCATCTAAAGAGATTGTTAGAAATTTACCAAAACTAAAATTAAAAATCTTTTTTGTGACACTTGCAACATAGGAAAACAAGTTCATGCGAGCCATAAGGCTAAAAATATAGTTTCAACTTCTAAGTGTCTAGAACTTTTGCATATGGACTTGTTTGGTCCGTTGGTCATCCAAAGTAATGGAGGAAACTACTATACTTTGGTCATAGTTGACGATTACTCTAGATATACATGGACAAGATTTTTGAAAAACAAAAATGAAGCATTTGATCACTTTGAAATTTTAAGTAAGAAAATTCGAGTACAAAAAGGTTGTTCTATTGTGTCGATCTATACAGATCACGGTCAGGAATTTGATAATGAAGCTTTTTGTGACGCTAATGGTATTACTCATAATTTCTCGGCTCCACGTACTCCTCAATCAAACGGGGTAGTTGAACGTAAAAATAGAACTCTACAAGAAATGAGTCATACTATGCTAAATGAACAATCTATCCCTCAAAAGTTTTAGTGTAATGCCGTTGACACCTCCACTTATATCTTAAATAGAATATTGATTAGACCTCTTTTTGGAAAAACTTCATACGAACTTTTTAAAAGTAAAAATCCCTTCTTAGAATACTTTAAAGTTTTTGGTAGGAAATGCTTCATCCTTAACACCAAAGATAACCTCACCAATTCGATCCTAAATCTACCGAATGGGTATTTTTAGGATATTCTCTCAATAGCAAGGCCTATATAATTTTGAACAAAGAAACCATGGAAATTGAAGAATCTTTAAATGTAAGATTCGACAAAAGTCCTCCTCTTAAATCATCACCTTTAGGAGATGATGATATAATTGAAACTTAAATCGTAGAAAACCAAATAGAAGAAATAGAAGACAAGGAAAATGGATCATTAAACAAAGAAATTGTAAACATCAAAGAAGCCAAAGATCATCCCTTAGAAAAGGTCATACGAAAACTAAAATAAAAAACCTTAAGGTCACAAGCACGTAATCAAAGTAATTTCTTTTGCTTTGTGTCATCAGTAGAACCTAAAAATATTAAAGAAACCATTAAAGTCAAAAGTTGGATAATGGCCATGTAAGAATAATTAAACCAATTCGCAACTAATGATGTATGTAACCTTGTTCCACCTCCTAAAAATCAAACCGTCGTGGTACAAAATGGGTTTTCTAAAACAAATTAGATGAAAATAATGTAGTCTCTATAAACAAAGCTAGGCTTGTCACACAAGGATACAACCAACAAGAAAGAATAGATTTTGACGAGACATATGCTCCCGTAGAAAGGTTAGAATCTATAAGAATCCTTCTTGCATATGCTTGTGCAAATGATTTCAAACTTTTTCAAATAGACGTCAAAAGTGTATTCCTAAACGGTTTTATAAACAGAGAAGTCTATGTGTCATAACCTCCTGGTTTTTTCGACTTTGAAAAACCTAATCATGTGTATAAACTCAAAAAGGCTCTTTATGGTCTTAAACAAGCATCCAAAGCTTGGTACGATAGACTTAAAACCTTCCTCCTTGAACATAAGTACAACATGGGATTAGTAGATAACACATTACTTACCAAGAAAAGAGACTCGTTTACCAAGAAAAGAGACTCACATATCATTATTGTCTAAATATACGTAGACGACGTCATATTCGAATAAACTTATCAAGAGCTTTGTGATAATTTCTTTAAAATCATGCACTATGAGTTCGAAATGAGTGTGATGGGTGAGTTAAATTTATTCCTTGGTTTACATATTCTTCAACCAATCTAAAAACATTAAAGAAATGCTTAAGAAATTCGGTCAAGAAGACTTAAAACATATCAAAACACCAATGTTGTCTGAAACCAAACTCACCAAGGACAAAGACAGCGAATCCGTTGACAACACAAAGTATCGTGACATGATTGGTAGTTTAATCTATCTCACGGCAAGTCGTTCGAACATCATATTTAGTGTTTGTATATGCACTCATTTTCATAAAGATCTCAAATCTTCTCACCTTGAAGCCATTAAAAGAATTTTTAGATACATAAAAGGAACAACACACTTAGGATTATGGTATCCTAAAGGAACGGGTGTAGAAACCATAGTATACGCCTCTGACTATGCCGACCGTAAAAGTACTAGAGGTGTTTGCACCTTCATGGGTTGCTATCTAACATCCTGGTTCTCTAAGAAACAAACTGCCCTAGCCATTTCCACTACAGAAGCTGAATACGTATCCACAGGCAAGGCTTGCTAACAAGCGTTATGGATGAAACAAGCCCTGGTAGATTATGACAAAAGACTCAACAATACCATATCCTTTGTGACAACAAAGGTGCCGTCGACCTCAGTAAAAAGCACGTCCTACACTCTCACACCAAACATATAGAAATCCGACACCATTTCCTCCATGATAATGTTCAAAAAGGAAACATCTCTATAGAGAATGTTTCCTCATAAGATAACATTATCGATACCTTAACCAAACCACTCAAACGTGAACGTTTCAACTTACTAAGACTAGGACTTGGACTCATGGAACCAAACGCTTAATAAACCTCAGATATAAGTCATTTTTGAAAAATCCAAAAGCTAACCTCATTAGTCTAACATCCCGTGCTGTGATGATGCATTTACGAGGAGTATACCTAAGAAAATCGTACTCTTATTTCTTGCCTTGCACCTTCAGAAATATGCTCTCAGGACAGAGTATATTTGTCCTGACCACACACTAGAAACCTTTGCCCCGACCAAAGGTATTTGAATCCACAGGATTCTACCATCAAATAAGCCAGATTATCTCAAAGACCAAGTCCCTCTAAAGGATTTTCGTAAATTAAGATATCAAAGATCTCTTTTCTTCTTAAATCCGAGTCTAGGATTCTGTTTCACACTTAAAAAATAAAACTCTCGGGAATTTTGTTCATACTACTATATGTACCTACACTATATACTATTACGTTTGTATTTGCATCATCAAAGGGATTTCATTGCTCCATACAAACCCCGAAAGAGATTTTAAAAAAAAATGCTTCTCACGACTAGGACACGCATAAAATACTTTTCATACATTGATTAATACAAAGTAAAAATGATTTTCTCATTCATCACTTCATATGTCTCTTTAATGCTAAAGGGAATACAAAATTAATATATTTTCGGGTACATTCAACCGAAGCAACATTAAAATAAAGAGCTCACTAGGTTATCTCATTATTATATGCTCTTTTTGTGTCGAGATAACCGCACCTCCACATTTTTTACATATAGACACACATTAGAATTCTTTTTCTAAGTTTGATTTGAGATCATCTATCTTGTTGGTATTACAAGACCTCTAAAAATCCTTTGCATTTCCTTCACGTTTCCTAATTCTTCTTCCATTCTATTCAACAGACATTCGGATCCCTTCTGTATAGAAGGGCGTATCCTTTTTAAAAGGGATCCGGCTAATCTGGGTTATCGATAACATTTCTATACGGTTTTTAAACTTCAAATTCTCAAATTTCCCTCCTTTATCAACCTATTTCCAGCTTCTATACATTAGAGGTTGACATTTTATGCATTAACTCCATGTCTAATCATTGGCTTTTTCCAAAATTAGTAGATTTTGCATTAAAATCCATGCATGGCTTTCTCTATAAATAGCCTTCTTCTACATTGCCTCTCCATCACTATTTTCCAGTCATATCTTGATTATCAAGATGCCTAAATCATCCAATGAAAAGAATGTAAACAAACCACTAAGAAGAACGACTAGGATTAGTGTTCGAGCTTGTTGCCTTGTCAATCCACCATCTAATGCACCACCATTCCAACGTTTCTCACCTCCAAGTGACTATCAAATGGCACCGCCCTCTACAACTCTTGACTCTCCACAAAAAACTCCTATTGCACCACTAGGCTTCTCTCCAAGTGAACTTCTAGCCACACCAAAGGCAACACCACCTCCTTTAACCACACCACCTCCAAAACCTACTAAACTATCCAAGCAATCATCACCATTGACCATCAACCTAGAGCCCGTTAAGCTCATCTTCTCAACACCTCCCACATCTCCTCATCTATTCTTCGACTCACTCGAAGATCTCCCACCTAGGACCAACAATCCTCTTCCTCCTCAACCTACGTTCGACTCCATTGAACGTTTGGCTAGCCAACCACCATCAGTCCCCGATGTAATAGAGATGAAACCACCTCTACCACCTCTTTCACCATAACTTCCGCCATCCTCTCAACTGATGTAGTTCAATGACATTCTACCATCACTAACTCACAAAACTTCCTGTGAGCATTGCCAACGAACCCAAGTGATCGTCAATGATCTTCGTGATGAAATAAGATTCATTTTCAATCACATCCTCGAACGTCTTACTACTCTTACCCACCAAAACTTTTCATAGGATGTTTGGTGAAGATAATAAGAATAATATTGTATTTTGTTTTTAATTCTTAGGATAAATAACATTTCCTTGTTCTTATTTTTATCCCATTTGTAAGTGACAAAAAGTCACTAATTTGGTTGATCTATCTTATTACAAGGATTTATGTTCATTACATGTCTTACTTGTCTTGTGTCATGTCTTTGTTCATCTTATCTTTTATTATATATCACTATATGTGTACTAACCTTCCTTAAGAAATTTATTAAGATATGATTTTCTATTCCGAGAACCAGATCCCTTCTATAACAAAGGGCGAATCCTTTTTGAAAGGGATCTGGCTGATCCGGGAAAACAGTGGCTTTACAATTACCTTTATTTTAACATATTTGTTTGTAGGTACTCTCAAAGTAAGGGGAGCTTATACTTCTGTTATTTATCACTAACATTCTCTTTTGTAGCATCAAATCCATTTAGATTCCTTGACACCCTCATTAGGGGGAGCATAGAATTCGATTCATTTCGAATTAGTTTATATGACTTACATTGCAATTGATTCATTACATTGCATTTCTTGTTACTTTTTCTTCAACACTCTTTTTGTTTCGACAAAAAAGGGAGAAGGAAGTAAAAAAATCTAATTTAAAACTTATACATTTTACTCTTTACTTACAATAATTTTATGTTTTGTCATCAACAAAAAGGTGGAGATTGTTAATACAAATAAGCCGTAAAAATATTTATTTCTATTTTACAATCTTCTTATGTTTTGTCAATAACAATCTTAAAATCATTATAAGTAGAAAATAAAATACGTATGTTTTAAACCAATAGTTTTTCTAACTTATTATGTCTATGGTACATCACAATTACATATTATACAAGTAACACAAAGTTACTTATACTTTAATTTTTCAAAAATACGTAAATTATATTTACATTCTCCATCATGCATGACATCAGCATGATCTTTCCATATCTAAATTTAATCTTATAAAATTACACAAAATCTTGAAAGATTACACAAGATTTTTGGAGAAATGGCATACAAAATTCAGATTTACGATACCAGTGACCCGGATCCCTTCGTTAACACTAGTCGGATCCCTTATGGCAGGGATTCACCTGATCCGGTGAACAATATTAATTTCTGCCTATAAATAGCAAGCCATTTCTCATGTTTTCTTCACCCCTTTGTCTTACATCTCTCTAACATTCTAATATCTCTCTCTAAATCTCAGATCTAGTTTAGTTCCATTTCTTATTTGTAGGTAATTCTCTTATTAGAAGAAATTACTGATATTGCATACGAGACGATCAAGCTAAAGTTTCCTTGTTGCTAGTCTCCACTATCACATCAAGATTATCTTGTTGATTCTTGTACATCATTTTTTCATTGTACTTACAAACTTCAACCTTGTAAAAAGTGTTGATAGCACTGGGCTGGTTCTACCTTTGTTAGAACTAGCTATTTAGCATTGTACCCGAAAAAGTATAAGTGACGTAAGGTTGGTTCTACCTTTGTTAGAACCCGGTATCTAGCTTTGTACTGGAAAAAGTGTAAGTGACGTTGTTAGGCTTCTCCGCCGGACAAGAAGATTGTGGACTAGTGTTTATTGGGAACTCGGGTAGTGGAGTAGGGCAAGGAATGTGTTCTTGTAGCCGAACCACTACAAATTCTTATGTCACGGTTCTATCTCTTCATACTCTACCTTTTTTACTTCAGTTGTGCTTATTATTACATAGATCAAATCAATATCATTAACTTCACATAAACTAGATCTATATAATTTTTGAAACTTAAATTTAATCGGTAAAACTATTCACCCCCTTCTAGTTTTCCACAACTTGCGTGTTTGAGCTGCATGTTTGGACAAAACATTAGCGAAAATCAGAACCCTTTTCCTGTGACAATGTGTGTGATAATAGGGGATGTATACTAGCGTAAATGGACATGCGTGTTTGATTACGTGTTTGGGATAAAATACTAGTGAGTATCAAAAGTTGCGACAATCATAATTCTGCAAGAATCCTTGTCATGCGATAATGACAACCCTAAACTAGAGATTTTGGTTTTGTCATGCGTGTTTGTTTAACTTGCGTGAATGAAAGTTGCAAAAACCAGATCCTGCGTGTTTGATGCTCAAAACTAGCGATAGCTATATCTTGTGTGTTTGGTTCATAACGTGCGCGTTCGATTTAAGACTTGCGAGAAAGGAAACAAGCGAGAACAAGATTCGGCAACTAGCATATTTGAGTCTCAAAACCTGCGTGAATGAGCTCTTGAGTGAATCGTGCGTGTTTGCCATTCTCGTTGAGTCAGTAGCGAGTACCGAGTTGAAATTAGGGCTTGCATGAAAGTTAGGAGCCTTAGCCCATGTGGACATCGGGTTACCTTAAGGTTAAAAGATAATTGCACCGTTAGTCCTTGGTTCGTAAAGTAGCATAACAGTCGTTAACCTTTCAAGTTAAACCTTTAACGACAAGCTACTTTGCACCATTATTCCTTGTTAGCCAAAATCCATAACGATCGTTAGCATGACAAAAATTAATTGTCAATGAGAATTTCATTTAACTGTTTTTCCTCCTTTAACAATCAAATCACAACAACGATTACAACAACACAACAAACATAATACATTACACTTAAATGACCCTTATCAAGATTCACCATCACTCTTAAAGGTTAGTATTTAGGATTTTAATGACTACGGGGTTTTTGCACGATGTAACTTAGTTGGGATTAAAGTTATTCATTGGTTTTTTGCTTCATTCTCGGGTTTGTTATATCAGGCTGTCTTCATCAGTGGTCATCAGTACTAGCTGATAGAATAGATAAGGGGTTTTGGATTGGGGTGATCAAGAGAGAATTGTAAAGAGAGTACTTTTCAAAATCTTCTCACAAAGTATTGCTTATGCAAACACATGTATATTATGATAAGTCAGTAGTTCCAATTGATATAAGATGTACACATATGTATGATGATTCCTTCATTAGTCATCATCTTAGAGGGAGAAACGTGTACATCCGGGACTTAGTTGACTTTGGTGTTGCAATGTATATCATCACTATCAAGGAGGGAGAAAAGTGCACACCCGGGATTTAACTAACTTTGGTGCTACGGTTTTGACTTCTTGAAAGGGATAAAGTGTATACTTGGGGATTTGGGCTTTATACAACAAGACTGGGATGCCTCCCAAGTGAGACGATGTTAATGATACTATCATTTCCCATAGATTTTCCACAATGAGAAAGAAGGTCTTTGAGCCAAGCTGGAAGGAGGTTGTATGACTC
>BQNB010092292.1:0-26655 GCA_026074375.1 Tanacetum coccineum | reverse complement strand
TTACTGCTGATCTACTTGGTCCTGATGTTAATGATGACAATTTTGCAGAGAGGATGGTTGCCCTTATTGCAGAAAGAAGAAGAAAGTTTGAAGCACAGAGGTTGCAGGAGAAAAGAAATAAGCCAATGACTTTTGCACAACAAAAGGACTTTATGTGAACCTTTGTAAAAAATTAGAGCTCTGCAATTTATTCAACAGGATGGACTTTGAAATATGTGAAGACATTCTCTGATGATCAACTCAAAGCTGAGTTTGATAAGATTCAGAATGCTGCTGCTGATCTGCAAGCACAAAACCTAAGGAGGTCACTTAAAAGACCAGGTGCTGATGTGGAACAACCTGGGTCTAAGAAGTCAAAATCCTCTACAACTCCACAGACTTCTATTCCTGCTGCTACACCTCAATCATCTGCTGGTGTTCCTACTAATACACATCAGTCACCATTTGTTGATTCTCCACCTTCTACTCCTGCTGCTACACCTGATACATCTGTTGATCCCCCTGTTTCTAGGTCATCTGGACCTAGGACAAGAAGTCATTCATCTGCTGCTGGTATCAAGACATATAGCACCAGGAGGAAGTCTCTAGCAACAAGGAAGATGTCATCTTCTGAAGTGGATTTGAATGCTGCTGATACATTCTTCATCAAAGTTTTATGTGATGATGATTCTGATGATTCTGATGGTGATACCAACCCTCATTATTGGCATGCCTTTGCTGCATGGGAAGTTGTTCCTACTGGCTTGGGTGATGTCAATGCTTTATACTTCACTGATAAATCTTCCAAATACTTTACTCATCTTAGAGAGATTCTGCACTTGCTTGATAGACAGGATCTGTCTAAGTTATATGGAATGGTTGTTAAGCATTATGAAGTCAACCCTCTAGCTGGTACAGGACTGATTTTGTGGGGAGATCTTCATGTTTTGTTTGAGTCTACTACTGGTGGTTCAAGTGTTGAAGTTTGGAATGATCAACAGGAGTGGGTTATTCGTAGCTGGAAATTGTTTCCATTTTCTGGTGTTCATGTGCTAGAAACATTTACTGGCAAGATCTTATACATGTTTGCAGATACACCATATCCTCTCTCTGCTTCACTCATGAAGAAGATGCTGAAGCATAAGTTGGAAGTGGAGATAGATGGTGTAGGGAATGACATGACGTATGCTGTGCAACTGATTAAATTCATCAAGAATCAGCTTGCTTCTAGTGTTCCCTCTGCATAAGTCTGGTACAATGTTACTGTCTTGTATATACTCTGTTTCTTTTGGTATGTATAGTTTTGATTGTTGCAGGTGCTTTTGGATGGTTTTTGAGGTTTTTGGATGGCATCACACTGTTCTGATATGCAACTGAGCTTAAATCCTTTTTGGCTCAAAATTTGTTTTCATGTGATACAATATTTTGGTGCAAAATGGTTTTATGGCACCTTGTTTTCAAAGTTTCTCTTTTGAGGTGCAACATCATTTTAGTTTCAATTCCCAGGTCTTGTACCAGAATGAATTGATATAGCTGTAATGGTTTGCTTAAAACCATAGGGTCTCTCAATCGACCAATGTTTCATGTACCAATAAGTTGAGATGGTTTGCAATCCACCATGGGAGTAACCCTTTCTGGGTCCCAAGGATTGTCTAGCCCACAAGCAAACGGCTATGTGGTAAAGGCTATCCAAATCCGTTTATGGCTGTGATGACTTGCCCAAAGTCATATAGTACTCAACCCACTATGATTCAAGTTTGGAGTGGTTGAAAATGGTTCCAATCTTCCATGGCATTCCTTTTTCTAGGACCCAATAGATTGGCTAGCCCAAGAGTTAATGGCTACTTGGTAAAGGCTTCATCAAATCCATTTACTTTCTATGATTCACCTCTCCCCGGAGTTAACACACCATGGGATGTGATGAGAATCGTATGTAACCCTGAATTGATGGATGTTGCTGAGGTGGTCCAAAGTTGGTTGCTGCTTAAAGATTGAAGAGTTAAAGATGTTTAAAGGTCAATCAATTTGGCTGCTGCTGTTTTTGTTGCTGTTTCAATCCTCAAAGCTTTAAAGACTGAAGATCTATCTAGGAAACTGGAAGTTAACTATGTCAAATTCCAGTTTAGGGGAGGATTGTTAGGTATATTTGTATTTATTAGTTCCTACTGGTAGGTATGTAGTTCCTACTGGTAGAGTAATTGCTACTGTTAGTATTAAAGTTCCTACTGGCAGGTATATAGTTCCTGCTGGTTATATTATTAGTCCTGGTAGAGTAACGTAGTGACTCTGGGATAAGTTCTAGTATGGATAGACATGAGAAGTAATAGATAGACTCATGCAAACGTAATTCTAGGAGAATTAGTTTAGGGTTTCATATCTATAAATGAAACCACACGGTTTAGGCTTGAAGGGAGATTGAAAACAATCAAGAAACAGTTTTACGATTAATAGAAAAGATCCATAGAGGATCAAAGTATTATTTTTAGTAATTCTTCTTTAGCACTATTGTTTATTTTCCGCGTGAACAATAGATTGTTTTGTTAGAGTCTCTCACAGAGTTACTTTTGATTACATTAGTACTCTATATCCTTCACAGGCTTAAAAGATCTATCTAGGGCTGAGACCTACATTTGGGGTTTATAAACACACCCCTACACTTGAGTTTTAGAACTCATTAACATAAACTAATCTAATGACCCGAATTGAAAGGATCAAAATAGCATGGAGTGTATTAAGCACGTATGAGGGTAATATATTGACTTTCTTCCCCATTTCTCCATAAAATATAAACTACCATGAATCTCAATCATCCCAAAACTGTATAAACTAATAAAAGACTCGACTTAGCGACCATGTACTCAAGCAAATAATTAATTGGGTTTTACAAGCGAGTACATACAAGGAAGGCTAAGGTGATTTGGTGTAACAATTTAGTGTGGGTGTAAACAATGCTCTTCATTAATAATCCGGAATCCACTAAAAAATTACGAGAACCGTGAAAAGGATAGGCTCGGAAGGGTGTACTAGGGGTATCTTGCACTAAAAATGAGTGCATAGCAAAGGTGTGAGGGTAGTTATATGATCAGGGAGACCATCATAACTATTACAGGTTTAAAACATGGGTTAATCAAAGTGCCTCTTATCATTTAGAAAATCCTAATCACACGAATGCTATCTCACTAGCGATCTCGGGATGAATCACTAAAACAAGTTCTAGAATTTAATACACTACCGGTACACTTATATAGTTTTAACTGATACCAATGCCCCAGAAAAAGCGACAAAACCACATATGCACGATCAAATCCATGAACGCGACACATATGATTACTCATTACTTAACTCAAGCAAGCTAAAGGTAAAAGTATCTTAGGCATCAAAGATGAATGCCTGAATTCCTAAAGATCTAGGGGCGAACCTCACATTTTTGGGGTGGAATTTTTTTTAGAGTGGTAGGGTTTTTGCGCTAGTCATATAATTCCTATCCATGAGAAACTAATAATACTTAGTTTTCATTGGTGTGTGCCACAAAAAGTTTTAAATTTGGGTAAAAATTACCGTCTACGCTATGCAAAATTACTGTCCACGCTATGCTTCAGTATATTACACATCATTTTAAGGACAAAGCAAATGCAATTGAAGGAATAGTTTCTAAGGCTTATTTCCCATACACTTAAATTGACCATTGTCTCCAATGTTCTTAAAAGTACCTGAAAAACGAATAAAGGGAAAAGAAAAGGTAAAAGAAACTAGTACTCTCTTGGTTTTGCTCAATAATAGAAAATAAACAGATGATAAGATGGCTAGATTGTCATCCAAGAATTGTCCTTATGAAACTCCTAAGAACTCTAGGGATTCTCCTCATCAAATGTAACATGCAAATCAAAGACAAGAAACAACTATACCTTGCGTGAAATCGACAGGATAATATACAACTTAAGCAATTAGGGTTATGACACTACGAAAGCAATAAAGATAGGATGATTGTACTAATGTAATCTTGGTTTTCTGTAAGTTTGAGGAAAATTACAAATTTTGGAAATTATACAAAACTAATTTTCAAAAATAATAGAAAAATTCAAATTTCACTGAATCTGGAGACGTGACGCCGTCAGGATAAATCCTGACGCCGCCTCTAGAGATTGAAATTTTTTGATTCGTTTTCTTGGAAAAATTTCTGCACGCAATTCCTATTAGTTATTTCCTGGAAAAGTTACTGCATAAACCATTAGATTAATTAACATAATCATATGACTCTAAACTGACACACAAGACGCGAATTAATCTGAATTATTTATTTTACATGTTTGAAATGGTTCTTAGAAACTGAATATTTTCCCCTACACTTATTTGATGCAAAATACCTTTGATTGTAATTAAGACGAAGTTAAAAACAAAACAAAGCATGATCACATAATCCAAACATATAAAAATCAACGATAAAGAATTAAAACACACATAACACTCCTAAAATGCGGGAAAATTTAAGATTGGGTTGCCTCCTAAAGAGCACTTTTCTTTATTTAATGCGTCTTGTAGCTAGACTCGGAGTCACACTCCTTACGTGACTCCTCCTTCGCCTTTCCTACTTTTTATCTTGATTAGGCATTGAATGGCTTTGGTTACGCTCTCGTCTCGCCTATATGCGGGTCTTAAATTCAAGCTATCCGAGTAATGGGTTTTCTCCTGGTCACTATCATCATCTGTTATGATGAAAGGTGGTATGTTATCTGTTTTCAAGATTTCTCTATCAATATGTTTGAACCTTTCCATTTTGTGAGGCATCTTAAATGTAATCCTTTATTTATCTTTTTTAAACGTGACTGTCCCTTCATTTTTATTGTAAACAAGACCAGATTCTTTCACAAATGGCTTTCCTAATACCATTCCTCCAAGATAATGATCTATGACACTAGTGGTATCTTCTACTATGACAAAATCACATTCATAAGTAAAGTTACCTATAAAAACCTTTAATCCTTTAACTCTTCCTATGAAATTGCTAATTTTCTCAGGTTTTGACGGTTTTCTTCTTGACTTTAAACCTTCACTCATGATCCAGTAGTAATTAAGCCTATACATTACATTGATTGGTGAATCTAAATCAATATAAGCTTGTTCCTTGAGGAATTGACCAATCATGCATGAGATTTTTATGTTATTCAGATTTCCTATTTTTACCTTAGCACTAACCCAAGGAGGTCTAGGGTTTTTTAAAAGCCATTCGTGATACCCTAAATCTTCTATAGTGGGGAAAGTGTCAAAGTATTCTGGGTCGTCTTCTTCTTCCTCTTCTTCTTCTTCCGACTTCTCACTTTCCTCATCAACTTTATCTACTCCCTTCGTATCACCACGCGCCCTATTATCTAGATCATCTCGTTTTATGTCCTATGACTCGCCTTCTCCTATTACTGTTTCAGACCTGCTTAACTCTTCTCCTACCCTTTCCTCAATCTCAACAATTATGTTATGATTATCGTCCTTAATTGCATTAGGTTCTACGATCTCTTCTTTCCTGGGTTCATCTTCTTTTCTTATGATGGTGATTGTATTTACGAAATGAATGCGTTTAGGGGAGGAGGAGTTCCTATTCGATTCTTCTAGAGATGATTGAGATTGATATTTTGGAGAGAGTAATTTTGACGGACTTTTAATTCCCTTGTTCGGAGGTTCCCTATTCTCATGATGAGTATGGCGGATGGCATTTATGCGAGGTGTAGGATCTTTTGCAATATCACGAGCGGGTGGATTGAAATGACCTTGCATAATGTGTTGATTTTGTTGATTACTTCATCTTGTTGTTGCTTGAGTTGAGTCCCAAGGCTAGACAATCTTTTCTCTTGATGAGAATCAAAATCATTCAAGACCCTCTCAAGTTTGGTTTGATAACTTGAGGGTCTGTTTGGTATGTAGGAAGAGTAGGTGGAAAATGAGCCATTTTGTGGACTTGAGAAGTTTTGAGTTCGTGCCCAACTAAAGTTCGGTTTATCCTTCCAAGCATTAGGGGCTTCATTAAAGTTTCTTGGTCCTTGGTTGGTAATGAATGGCTTACCTCCTACTCCGTTATTACGCGAGGATGCATAATCAATCAAAGCTTGCTCGAGATTTTCCATGCAATATTGAGTGTCGTGGGGGCCACTACAAATCTTACATGAAGAAGCGACTTTGTTCACTTGAACGGGTGGGTTAGGAGAAAGATAAGCTTCCATCAAGCATTAGACTTGATTTTTGAGCTCGATGAGATGACGGTCGGATGTACTCGGGACATCTTGAGGCAAAGAGATTACTTTGACCGGTTTAGCGAAGTCTCTTAGGTCATTCCAACTTTCGTTGTCATAGAGGGCGAGGTCCTCTAATAATGCCCAGGACCGGCCACTTGATCGACGGTTCGCCTTGTGGCGGGATTGACATGGTCATAAAAGATTTGGACTTGAAGCCAAAGATTGATGCCATGATGAGTGACTTTTTGAAGTAAGTCCTTAAAACGAGTTCATGCTTTAGAGAGAGATTCACCCTGGTGTTGTTGGAACATCAAGATGTCATTTTGAAGTTTAGAAGTTCTTCTTGGTGGAAAGAATTGAGCAAGGAAACGAGTAGTAAGATCCTCCCAAGTGGAGATGGATCCTGCTGAAAGACGTTTAAGCCAATTGCTAGCTTGATCGCAAAGGGAAAATTGAAATAAACACAGGCGCGTCCTTTCCCTTATGCAACATCAAGGTCAAGGAAGTCCACAAATTTTAGAAAATCCTTAAGATGTTGGTTTGGATACTCGAACCAAAGTCTATGGAATGAGCATCCATTTTGCACCAACCGCATGGTGTCGGATCACAGAGGCACGACATTATTCCTACCGAGAAGCTCAATGGTGTTTTGATAGCCCTCATGGCTAGGTCTGGAATAATCTCCTAAGGTACGAACATGATTTTCATTTTCTATGAAGGTCAACGAAAAGAGTTTTAGAAAACAAAGGGAACAAAGAAAAGATAGACTACAAGAAAGCTAATTGACAAAAACTAAAATCTCACTTGATAGGAATCAAGCGAGTAGACCTAAGCTAAATTAAATTCAAAACCTAACTATTCTCACAAAGAAGTTTTACAACTCCCTAGGCAGTGTATCTAATCGTTGTAGTTTAGTATAGGTAAGACTCGAGGGTTGTTATCGTTCTCTAGGGGAATAAGTTGGGAAGGCTCGAACTAAATGTAACTAAGGTCTAAGGGGATTGAAAGAAGATTATTTTTGTATTTTTATATTTTTAAGAAACAGTTAAAATCTCGGGTTTGAAGGGGTTTTGGTTTTAAGCTAATTAAACTAATAACTAAAATTAAATCTAAACAAATTGCTGGAAACTCGAATAGGTAATTAAATGTATTTACCTAATCATGCATTACTCCTTAGTTTGCTTCTCCTAATTCTATTGCTTTGTCACACTTGTGATGATCTGTGTAAGTATTTCCTAGGCCATAAACGAATTACACGAATCCGTCGCCTATGTAATATTCCGTTAAGGCAACGTACAAGTAAGGTAATATGAAGACTATTACAAGGCCCCTAAGAGTACATTGCATGCATTTAAAACACTTAAGAGGGATCAACCATATTAGGGGTAAGGTAGTATGAAGACTGTTACTGATGGTATCCTTTCTACACAATCGCGTTTCCCTAGACGTCTATGCTAATGTAATACTCCCTCCGTCCCAAAATTATTGTCCCCCGACAAAAAACACACAGTTTAAGAAAAGTGCATTTATTAGCTTGCTTTCTCATGTTCTACTTTTTGCTAGAAATGATAGATTTACCCTTAGCTAATTAATTAAAGTCTTCTTTAAAGTTTGTAATAATAATTTCAAATAAGGGTAATATAGTAAACTTGATCAAACTTCCCTATCTATTTTTAGTAGTAGACAATTAAATTGGGACGTCCCAAAAAGGAAACGTGGACAATAAAAATGGGACGGAGGGAGTATTTTATAGCCAGTTTTCTAGAGCCTAACTGATGACATCAAATAACGTCTATTTTATAGCATCATTTATCGCATGGAAATTAAACCTAATTTTGTATTATTAATTGCAAAGATTTTACTTAATCGTTTATAATTTAATGAATTGCAGTAATTAATGGTGTCTTGGTGAAACCTTGACTAAAAGGCACGCATTCTAAGCTTAAACGGAGATATTTTAAAGATACTAGTCGACAACTATAACGCCGTAATCCATCACGGAAGATATAGCATATCTGTGCCTGCACTCACCAAAGACAACGAAGGACACAAGAACAATACGCCGTATTCAGGAAAGGCAATACGCCGTATTCAAGATTTTTTTTTTTTTTAAAAAATAAATGGGAATATAAATATTCTAGAAGAATCCAAACGTTGGTTCCTAGCACTAAGAACTCTAATACGCCGTATCCAAGCCATTGGATACGCCGTATCGACACCGACTCCAGACCCTATAAATACAAAACTCAAAAATGAGTTTTAAGTATGCTAAATCATATTCTCGACACCTAAATCACAAAAGTCGATTTTCAGAGGAGAAAAAGAGCAGAAGAGGTCTCGCAATGCAATCGTTCAGTTTTTGGTAATCGTTTAGTTTTTGGTATCATTCGTTAACTCAGTTAGTTTAGCTTGGCTAAACCATTACTCTTGTATTAATTATGATGTTTGAAGGCTAATACCTTCGGGTATTAGCCATTATTATGAAGATCTGAATGTTTATGATTTTTGTTTATATCTCGATTGCTTAATTTATCGTTGTATGCTTGTTTATGTTTATCAATTTATACTTGTTTACATGCTTTTGTATGCGACCTATCATTCAACTGGATCTAGTGATACAGACCAAGTAATCTAGATGCTGGGATAGCTCTCCATATAGTAATTTATACATCTAGAATCATAGGATCAGATGTATTGTCCTTCTAAAACCGTGGCTAAGGATACGCTTCTGGCATTAACCATTAACGAAAAATTGGCCTTTGGTTTTATTGAACACGTTTGACTAAGGTGAAGCCTAGATAATATCAACAAATAAACGATTTGATTACATTAGATAAGGTTGGACAAGTGGACTACTAAAGTATAAATTGCCATTAAGTAGTAAGTGGGTAAAGTCTCTATGAGCTAGGGTTTAACAAGATCACCATTGCTTTAATCCCTAAGATAGATTATAATCAGCAAATAAGGATGCTTTATGCGGATACTTTAATTGTGACAGAATTAATGTGTCTAGGTCTTAGGATGAAGTCCCGCCTAAGTCTAAGAATGATATGCCACCTCGAGATAAGTAATCATTGCACTGAATAAACAAACCAACTTTTAATCGGATTAATGATGGCTAATACAGTTTTCTATTATAAGGCTTGACCGCTCTTTTATCTTTTGTTAATTTGATTGCGTAGTTAAAGTTTCTTGAATTGATTGTAGTCACCACCAAACCCGTGCCAGTCTCTCAGGCTGAAACCCCCTTTTACCTGTTAGAATTAGGATTAGAACTAACATAGGATTAGCATAGGTTTGACTTAGATTAGAATTAACTTAGATTAGTAAACCAAAATATTAATAAATTGAGAGATTTAACCTCGCTTCAAGTGTTCGACACCCTACTTACCACGAATCTACCACCGACCGGGTACACAGCCCGTTACCGATGGTATCCTTTCTATACAATCGCGTTTCCCTAGACGTCTATGCTAATGTAATATTTTATAGCTAGTTTTCTAGAGCCTAACGCGCACATCCATCACAAGAAGCAATATTAAAAGGATCTACAAACTAAGTTTCATGCAATCATAAGTAAATACTAATGGATCTAGCCTAGCATGTTAAAGAGAAGCGAAGAACAGTAATTAATCAGGCAACACATAGACATATTGAAATATTAAAAGATAAAGGACTTCACTTGATTAAAACATGAGTTCAAGGCTGATACAAAAGGTTTTTTAAACCCTAAGAACGTCCTAAACAGCTGCTAAACTCGAACCCTAAGTATAAAGTTCGTATCCTAAAAGTTCCACCCTTAAAACCCTAAAAATGAGTTTGTATATCTAGGAATAGATCGCGATTGCGTCGCAAGAATCTTGATGCCGTCGCTTCGCCGAATCTTATAGGGTTTCATTGAGGCGGTTACGTTCTGACGTCGTCACAAATTTCTTGACGCTGTCTCTTGTAAGTTCTGACAACATCGCTAGGAATTGCGACGCTATCTCCAGACACTGTACGCAATTCTTTGAAGCCACTTCGTGTAAAGTTGCAATCTTGTCCTGTTTTTTCTCAAATTGAGTCCAAGTGTTGGGAATTATTGATTTGATGATACAAAAGAACTTGCTTAAAAGAATAAAGAATGAAACAAAAGGATCAAAGTCGACAATATGGAATTCTACAAAAGATGGAGGATTCTAAAAGATTTGCTTAAAAGATAAAGATCAAAGATTAGGAAGATTTAGTTTCCTAATACAATTAGATTTCCTTTGTAAGTCTTATGGACTCTCTATATAAAGAGATCCCTAGACATTGTTTAGGTGTGTGTTATGCGTGTGTTTTAAAGATGTAAACGTCTATGTGTGTCTTAGTCCTAAGGTCAAGATGTCCTTGATCCTGTTATAGGCAGGTAACCGTTCTATTCTGATCAAATAGAATTAGGGCTTGATGTGAATGTAAAATCTTGTGAAAATAACATTGTTCTTTATTTATATTCCGCTGCGTATCAATACTTTGTTATTTTTGATCCTAGGAGCTTTAAACGATTCTTAACACCAAGTCACGTGTATATCCTCCAAAAGCTTTCCAACAGCTAAAAACACAAAAAGAAACGATTAAGCACGTATTTTGGGCATATTTGCATGATTTAAGGGGTTAAATGACCCCGAAAAGTGTATAAAATGACACCTCATCACTTATCATACTTGTCCTCCTCCACGTTAGTATCTTCACTCTCATCCTCATCATCCGTGTCATCCTCCACATCAATAGAAGTACTCGGACTCACGATACAATCATATTATTCATCTGAATCATACACATAGGTATAGTAAGAATACTCTCTTCATAATTGTCCTCTGATAACATCAAATATTTGATACTTTTTAGTTTCAATTCTCCCCTAAAAATACTTGCAATTGTCTTATAAATACTTGAATTTGATACTTTTATGGTTATTTCCTTGTTTTTAGGTAAAATGCAAGTATGTGACAAGAAACACAGGAAAAAGACGTAAAAATGAAGAAAACTCGGATTCTTACGAAGGTTTACGGCATAACACCAACAATAGTGTTACGCCTTAACATATTCAAGGCAGACACATCACCTAGCAAGATTACGGCGTAACCACACTAAAGGTTTACGCCGTAACATCATTATTATTGTAGGATGAGTCATCCTAGTCAGCGTTACAGCGTAACATGGTTAATTAGTTACGCCGTACCATATTTTATGCCTACAACATGGAAAGCCTCGTCAGCACTTTACGGCGTAACACTCTACAAGGTTACACCGTAACGTATTCGTAATCTATAAATAGAGGCTTCATTCAACCACTTTAGCATTATCTATTCCACCAGAGATCCAAGGGTTGACCAAGGCCTTAAAAGCTCGAATAATTCCACCAGAAGTCCAAGGGAGATCACACTTATATTACTTTTGTATTTAATCATTCATAAACCGCATCTGTAAGAATTATGAGTTTTCAATCTATGATTACCTTTCTTAATTCTTGCTTTTTTGTTGCCATGAGCGGCTAAGCACTTCAAGTGCTGGCCTAGTTATGAATTTACAATCGTTATAATGTTTGTTTCCTGTTAAATCATGGTTTTATTGGATATCCTTTTGACTATCATGTAACCTTGGGTTTTGGTAGTATTACGGGTGGTTTAGACCCTGCTAGTCATGTTATTAGATTACCAATTGAACGTGGGATTAATAGTGGTACTAGGATAGGTTTTAAACCCTATCCCTAGTGTAGGAACTAATCCTGTTACCGCCTCTATCACTTAATATACTTAAAAATCACATGAACTCTTTCAGAGAGGGTTAATAATCTATTTAGGTTATTAGACTAGTTCTTGGGATAGTTGGGATTAATCATTATGACCTGGTTGCCCTACCTTCGTAACCTTCAGGGGATTCGGGATGGCAAGAATTATAGGGCAGACTAAATATATCTATTCAGGTCTGTCGACTTTAGAAACCACTTATGAAACCATGGTATAACATTGCACAAGAAAACATAAGTTATGACAGTAGTAATGAATTGGCTAGGCTAGCACATTTTTCTCACTGATCACTTCTATCAATTTACTTTCTCGCAATTTACTTTCATGTTATTTCATAAATCAATCTTAAACTATTCTGAATACGTGACAATTCAAATTAAAACTAATTAAAACTTAGCTCTTGGGACGACCTCAAATTTACCATCTCTACACTACTCACGATCGGGGTCTCTGCACGTTAGTGCGTTTGTCAGGTGAATCGAGTTTTATAAATTTAAAATTTAGTAAAAATATATTTAAAATAAAATACGCATCATGTTTTTGGCGCCGCTGCCGGAGAGTTAAAAATTAGTATTAATTTGATTTCTTATAATTATTTATATTCTTTCTCTAACTTCTAATAACTGCAGGAGCTATGGCGGGAGTAGACATCAATACTGTAACACCTCCAAATAGGGTCGCAGTGGAATATGTGTCCGGGAGCGTTACATCATAGATCAATAGCACAAGAATATAAGAGAACGACCTCCAAATGAGTCGTTTTAAAAATGATACATTGGATTTCATAAATTGTTTAATACAAAAGCTCAATGGCTTAACTTGTTCAATCTTGAAAATGAAAAGATTTTAGAACAAAACAAATATCCCCAAAATGTAATGCCTCTAAATCTTTATGCATGAATCCTAAAATGATTGACCACCAATGTATCCCTAGCACTTGTACCTTATTGACCCGAGGAAAACATGCTTTAAAACGTCAACATAAAGTTGGTGAATTCACAAGTTTATGTGAATATAATGTAGGACCGCAAGATTTCCAAGTGTATGATAATGCAACAGATGCAAACATCACAAAAAGTAATTACGTTTCCCTAAGCTCATGACACTGAAGCTCGACATGTATGAATTGCAATATAAATTGCCTACATTGCCCTTGATGATGTTCTAACCCGCAACATCCTAAATCCGACATGGTATACGTCCGTTGTCCGGCAAACCGGCACAGTGAGCGCTACTCACCCGAACAGGGAGGTCAATCCTAAATAGATCTATTTATAACATTCGCTCTTACACTAAGTAATTGATAGTTCATGATAATGGGCTCAGTAGGTTATCGATACTTAGGCAAACACGTAATCATGTTAAAATATACACTTGCGTCCAATTTGTAAAACAATGCATGTTTCTCACCCCAAAAGTTGTAAATCATTGTAATTGTAAAACATGGGGCTATGAACTCACATCGGTGAATGAATTGATTATCTAAATCAAATAGTGTGAAAATCGTCACGTAGTCCGAATGCAACCTAATTAAATATAGGTCGTTTGAGTACAATGTACTTTGAATGACTAACACAATATATAATTCTATATAATTACATCACCACCTAAATATGTTTGTTTAATTTATAAAATTAAACAATATAAATTTGTACTTTGTAAAATAAATGTTCATGTAATTGT
The DNA here is from genome assembly GCA_026074375.1 of Tanacetum coccineum. Classification (NCBI taxonomy): domain Eukaryota; kingdom Viridiplantae; phylum Streptophyta; class Magnoliopsida; order Asterales; family Asteraceae; genus Tanacetum; species Tanacetum coccineum. Next base: position 13,001 of record BQNB010092292.1, on the reverse strand, counting down.
GTTTGTAAAAATGTTATATTTGTCTAATAATTGATCGTTTATAAATAATAATTGTTTTAACACCTTTATGTAATTATATAATGATATTATATAATTAGTTTAATTGATTTCATAAAAATAGTGCACAAGTATAAAAATAGTGCATAAGGTTTTATAAACCTTATATCTTTTTCGTTTTAACTCTGTTTTATACGTTCTTTATGCCAACGGTTTCGTATTAAGAAAATCTATCAAAATATTACATTTATAATATTTTAGCTACTGATGAACAGTAACTTTTACTGTTTCTTTAAAATTATATAAAACTACTTTTATATAATTAATTGTTGTAATCTCGTAAAAATCATAGCTCATTCGTTTTTAGTGATTCTTATATCCATGTCTTCGTAATTAAAAGTTCTATCTAAGAAAAATATTTTCTAAAAACTCACTGTTATGAACAATATTGTATTTTTATAAAATTACTTTTATAAAAATACTTTTTATCGTAAACTCGTAACCTTCATAACTTCTTCGTTATAATTCAGATTTTTGAGTTCTTTATATATTTAAAATCGTCACAAAATGTACTATTTTAATTAAATATAAAATAAATATTTTATTTCATGATTAAAAACAATAGGTTTTATGTTTTTATATAAATAAGTTTATAAACTTGTTTTATACACTTTTTAACTTAATTAAATTACTACAAGTCCTCTACTTTATGTAATAACACATATTTGATATAATTTGAGTCTTCTAATTTGTGTCCATCAAATATAGTACAAGTTTGTCCAAGAACATGTCCATTATATTTATTTACTCATATAAACTATATAAATAAATAAATAACCATAAATTATATAAATTTATCCATTGCTTGTAAATTCATAAGTAAAACATATTCTCATGTTTTTAACATCATTTTAACCATGAACAAATGAAATTCGAATTTAACAAATGTGTAATTATTTTATAAGCTTTATAAAATAAACTTAGATGATGATTAACTACATAGCAATTATATAAAACATGGAATTAATATATTGAAGAGATTAGGGTTTTAGGTAAATCTTAGATGAGTGTATGAAGGTGATAACAAAAGCAAGACCCAAGTATTAACCAATAAATCCTAGTTTCTAATCAAGAAAACTCTAGTTTTCTTATACTTGTAAACCCTTGAAATTAACCAACCAAGCTTCCAATACCCTTTAATACACCTTATATATGCTATATATCAACCCTTGTATGCTTGGAATACCTTAGAAATCAAAACTATGAAATGTATGAGTGTGTGTGAGTGAACCGTGGCTAAAAGAGAGTGTTTTGTGCTTTGGTTTCTTATAAAATTATAAGTGTGAGTTTGTTTCACCTTTTAGGGTTCTATTTATAGCCAAGACAAGTATGTATACTACCTTAGTAAACTAGCAAATGGTTTTGAGTGTTTGATTGGTGGTGTCCGGTTTTACTAGGGCCAGGAGAGGGTTTTATGGAGTTAAATATTGCTTAGGGTTGTAAGAAGCATGGTAAATTTATAAGACATGGTATGGCATACTTTCTTTTGTGTAAGAGTGATATGACTTAACCTAGCATGCTTGTATATGCTCCTTCTTTTGCCCCTTTTGCTGCCGAACACAAGAACACAAAAGGAAGAACCAAAGTGATGACATGTTGGGTTTTTGATCCATTGGATAACAAGTATAATAGTTTAAGAGTGTTAGTGGAGGTGTGGTATTTAATGTCAAGTGATATGTGAATGTGTATGTAAATTTCGGTTATAAGGTGTAATGAAAAAGAGTTTATGTGATTTTTGAGTATTATGGGTATTAGTGGGTATTTGTTGAAGTCTAAATAGGTTTATGGTTTGCCATGCATGCAAAAGTGTAGTTTTATTGCGTTACGTAAACGTTTTATGTAACCAATAAAAATAAAAAGCGTAAAGTTATAAATTATCATCCCGATAACTTTATAATACATACTTGACGTAAACATTTATTTGTTTGATGCTTGTTTACGTTGAATGCTTATTTTTAGTTTACGCGATTTAACTAAATTTAACTAAGCGGTTTGATAAAAGTAAACGCGGGTTTTGGTAATATTTAGGTGGTTTAATAAACAGCGTTAAAAATAAAATAATGGAAGTCATAAAATGCCTGAAAAAATGCGTAAAAAATTTTACAAGTTCCTCTGTTAAGAGCCTTGTCCCCAAGGCTCAAGTCGCGACACTTGACAAAGGTACGGGTTTAGTGAAGAGATGCGGATACTTCTTTTGAAATTGGTCTTCAAGTTCCCATTGTTGACAGTCAGGACCATTCTTGTAGGTTCCACCGAACCTTGACAATTGGGATACGGCTTTGCTTCAACCGTTTGACTTCTCGATCCATGATTTCTATGGGTTCCTCCACAAAATGGAGCTTATCATCAATATGAAGTCCATCCAACCGGAAGGCTTAATGGATTATCGTCAAAAGTAACATTTCTTCAAGTTGGATACATGAAATGTACTGTGAACCCTGCTCAACTCTTGAGAAAGCTCAAGCTTGGTATGCAACGACTCCTAACCTTGACCATACAAACCTTGAAAGGTCCAACATACTAAGGTTTGATTTTCCCCTGTTTTCCTAAAATGTATGACCCATTTTGGAAGGTGAAACTTATGCATTACTCTATCTCCACTTTAATTCCATCGGCTTACCTCTTTAAATCGGCATAACACTTTTGTAATTATCGATCACGAGCGGCTTGAATCCTTTGCTTGATCTGAATGACCTTCTCGGTTATCTCTTGAACTATTTCTGGACCGGTGAGTTAAACTTCTCCAACCTTGGCCCAACAAACAGGTAAACGACACTTTCGACCGTAAAGTGCCTCAAATAGTGCAGCCTTGATGCTAGCGTGATAACTATTGTTATATGAAAACTCAACTAATGGTAAATGTTTAACCTAACCATTTCCAAAGTCGACCACACAAGCACGTAGCATATCCTCGAGAGTTTGAATAGTCCTCTTGCTTTATCCCTCAGTCTCTGGATGATAGGCGGTACTCATATCCAATCTAGTACCCAAAGCCTTCTAGAGTGACCTCTAGAAATTTGACGCGAATCTACCGTCACGATCACAAATGATTGAGATGGGTATTCCATGCCTTGTAACTACCTCTTTCAGGTACATTCTTGCCAATCTATCCATGGGATCAGTTTCCCTCATTGGTAAGAAGAGTGCAGACTTAGTAAGTCGGTCAACAATCACCCAAATGGTGTCATAACCTTGTGACGACTTAGGAAGCTTCGTGACAAAATCCATAGTGATATTATCCCACTCACATTAAGGTATCTCGGGTTGCACCAACAAACCCGATGGCCTTTGGTGTTCAGCCTTGACCTTAGAACATGTCAAACATTTGCGAACATAGGTGGCGATGTCCGCCTTCATATTGGGCCACCAATATAGCTTCTTCTTGTCCATATACATCTTGTCGAAACCCGGATGGATAGAGTATTTTGACTTGTGGGACTCGTGCATAATCACAGTCCTTAAATCACCATAACTTGGCAGCCAACTCCTGCCATTTAAGTATAGAGTTCCGTCGGCAAGGGGTTCCAGCTTTTCCTTCAGTATATCCTTCCTGATCATACCTCCTACATCTTCTTTCTTGAAGTTCTCTGGTTTTTGTGCTTCTATTTGAGGTACCAAAATTTGTTTGGGGAGATTCAAACCAATAGTCATGACTAAGGCTCGAACCCGTAATGGCTTAATCCGTTCTTTACGGCTTAAGGCATCGGCCACTACATTTGCTTTTCCCGGGTGATAACTAATTTCACAATCGTAATCACTGAGCAACTCTAACCAACGACATTGCCTCATGTTCATCTCCTTTTGATCAAGAATGTGTTGTAAACTCTTGTGATCTGTGAACATCGTACACTTGGTTCAGTACAAATAGTGCCTCCAAATCTTTAGAGCAAACACTACTGCACCAAGTTCCAAATCATGAGTAGTATAATTATTCTCATGAATCTTCAATTGTCGTGATGCATAAGCAATCACCTTCTTGTTTTGCATCAAAACAACACCCAATCCTTTATGCGAAGCATCACAATAAATAATAAAGTTCTCAGCCCCTTGAGGTAGAGCTAAGATAGGCGCGCTACATAACTTATCCTTCAATGTCTAAAAAACTGCTTCTTGCTTGTCACCCCATTTAAAGGCGACTTTCTTCTGAGTAAGCTTGGTCATCGGCTTAGCAACCTTTAAAAATCCTTCAATGAATCTCCGATAATAACTGGCAAGACCTAAAAATTGATGAATCTCTATTGGAGTCTTAGGAGATGCCTAATCTTTTATGGATTCGATCTTAGCGGGATCCATGTGAATGCCTTGACTATCAATCATGTGGCCGAGAAATTATACCTTGGGAATCCAAAATTCACATTTAGAGAATTTAGCATACAACTCCTCTTTCTTTAGCAACTCTAAGATTAACTTAAGATGCTCTTCATGTTCTTCCTTGTTCTTCGAGTAGATGATGATATCGTCAATAAAGACAATCACAAATTTATCCAAATATGGCTTGCACACCCTATTTATTAGATCCATAAATACCGCCGGTGTGTTCGTCAAACCAAATGGCATAACTTGAAATTCATAATGACCATAACGAGTTCTAAAAGCGGTCTTCGGAATGTCTCCTTCACAAAATCATAACTGATGATAGCCTGACCTCAGATCGATCTTCGAGTAGACACTCGATCCTTGAAGTTGATCAAATAAATCGTCAATCCTTGGGAGTGGATAACGATTCTTCATAGTTAGCTTGTTCAATTCCTGATAGTCGATGCACATTCAAAAAGATCCATCCTTCTTATTGAAAAACAAGACCAGAGCTCCCCAAGGTGAGGAAGTGGGTCTTATGAAGCCTTTGTCGGATAGTTCCTGTAGTTGATCCGACAATTCTTTCATCTCAGACGGAGCTAACCGATAAGGTGCCCATGCTATAAGTGCAACACCAGGTACCAAATCAATTTAAAATTCCACTTGTCAGACTGGTGGAATGCCTGACAAGTCCTCAGGAAAAACTTTGGGAAAATCTCAAATGATTGGTACGTCCTCAAGTCGTTTCTCATCCGACTTGTCTTCAGTCTTCTTTGTAGTAACATGGGCCAAAAAGACATGACATCCTTTTAGCATGTACTTCTGTGTTTTAGTGCACGAGATGATGTTCAATCGAGTCTCGTTTCCCTGATTACTTTCGTCACCACGAACAATCAATGTCTCGTTTCCAAAGGGAATACGAACGAGTTTCTCATCACAAACAATGACAACATGGTACTTCGCTAACCAATCCATACCAATTATGATGTCGAAACTACCAAGTTCTACGGGCATTAAATCGATGTTGAATGGATGATTTAAGAAGTTTAATGTACAACCCTGAATGATAGTGTTTATCCTAATTATTTTCCTGTCGACTAGTTCAACATCGTAATAATGGTCTAATGTAGTTGGTGTGATATCAGTTAGGGAGCTAAATGCAGTAGACACAAAACTCCTATCGATACTAGTATCAAATAAGATAGAAGCATAACGGTTGTTTAGAAGGAACGTACCCGTAACGACACTGGAGTCTGGGTTTGTCCCTGCATTTCCTACCACATACACTTTTGCTAGAGCATTGCCATTCCCACCTTGATTACCACGGTTTTTGTTCTTAGAGCATAAGGTACGGTGGCTGGTGGCTTGAGCCATCGGTGAAAACCCCAGCCCACAGCATGAAAACCACACTTGGGTGGCGTTTTCACGTCTCGTGCCGCCACCACCAGCCGAGATGGTGGGCGAAAACGTGACGTGAAAACGCGAGACGCTGTACCGCATCTCGCATTTCGCGTTATAGAAAAGTTCCCCATAACACCAAAAAATGTGGTGTTAACCAAGGAGCCACTTTTTAGTGTTGTGGACAAAAAAGTGCACTTTTTGCCATGGATTGAGCCATGGCACCAAACCATACCTAGTGCTCTTAAGCTTTGGGCATTCTCTCTTAAAATTCCCCTGAGCACCACATTCATAACAACCGGTACCCTTTGATTAGCCCTAGTGGCTATTTGGTTGTATACCGGATACCGTTTTACAACACGTCCGTTAGCCATTGCCCAAAACTCCTGCAATCACGGCCAGGTGGCCCACCTTGTTGCACTTGTAGGCACCTTGAGCATCGGGCACAGGACCATTGTGATGGTAGTTGCATTTGGAACATTTTGGCAGAGATCCACCATACTCCCTTTTCTTACTAGGCCCATCAGTGTAAGCCCTACCAGTGTTCTGCCTCTTGTTTGGTTGTTGTTGGTTCTGGTTGTCTCTAAAGTTATCATCTTGCTTCCTTTTGTTTTGAATCTGACGCTCAGCCAATGTACAGAGGTTTTGATCCATCAAATTGTTTGCCATTTCAATAGCCTCCTTCATTGTCTTATGTAGGTAAACATCACATTATCCCTTGGATCATGTCAGGTAATCCACCTATATACTTTTTAACCACGTCCGCCACTTCGGGAAAAATTCTCCCGCACATCAATGCTAGTTCCTGAAAGCATTGGGTATAACTCGCCAAGTCAGTACCCTTTACCTTCAGATTAAGCGGCATCATGACCAACTGTCTTGACATGGGTGTTCCACATTTAAGGCAATTCCATGAAGAGTGCAAGTAGAAAACTTAACTTGGTTCTCGACTGCATAGTTACTGATATGGAAGACAGACTCCATTCTTTCAATACATTGAGTTAGACCAACAACTCCTTCAGTACCCTTGAAGTTCAGGGGTTGACATTTGAGGAAGTCACTATAGGTACACTCAACTATATGGCGTACAGGTTCACGTAATACCCTTCCAGAACCTTGGCTTCCATCGTCATTGAGGTTAGTGTTTCTTTGAATTGTTTGCTTAGCCAAAGTATCAGCCACGCCTTGGGCTATCAATGCTCTGATAGCAGCATCAGTCATTAGGGTAGTGGCAGTGGCAATGGCAGGGGTGGTTTTGGTTCCTTTTCTTGGAGGCATTTTCTTCAAATCAAAAGACAATATAATACACGTTAGATTTCATACAATTATAATCGCGACATGACATATACACAATAAATAAAGTGAGATCACAACACAAGAGAGGTATATAGTAAAATTTGAGTATTCACATTGACATGAACATACTACATCCATTTCAAGATAAAACCTAGAGAAAACCATACATGATAGTTTGTATACGAAATGAAAAAAATACAAGTCCTGACTCACCGTGCTAGCTGGGAAAAACCAATAATTACATAAGCAGGCTAAACATAGATGTATAGCTAATGACAAGACTGACGTAAACGTAAACAAACTACAACTATCAGCCTCCTTTGGTCATCAATGTAGCTTGCGTCCCTAGCCTCCCAGAAGTAATCAATAAAACATCCAGGCTGCTATCAACTGTGTTTTGTACTGATGTAGTCTGCGAAACCGAATGTCAGTAACTAGTGCCACCAATTAAGATATGCGAGTATCCTGAATCTGATATGAGTACTGATATGACGGGAGCTCATCTCATGTAACTCTAGCCCTAATCTACAACCATAGGACTATGATGCCCAATCTTAATAAATTATTTAAAAATTCATACGCATCCACAAGCATAGCTGTGTTGAGATGGTAACGCCTAGCTTTGCGTAACATGTTGACCTGGCCTCTCAGAAGGGCCCGATCATCCTATGTGTCCTCGAACTGCACATAAAATTCATTCGTATCCTACCTGACAGTGGTGACAAAATCCGTTACCCGCTGACTCAACTCCGCCACAATAGTTGGTGGTACCTCCTCTGTAGCCTCAGCCGGGTCCTCCCAAACATCATTGATCCTGTAACCCATCTCTCTAACCCGCTCACATCTAAGCTTATCATCCAGAGTGCTAATAAACCCATAATCTGATCTATAGTCCCTAGTAGGCATAGCAGCAGCAGCAGAAGAACTTTCTCCGACCTCAAATCTAGGACCGGGAGCAAGGCACAACCTCTTCTGAGGCGGCAACACAGCCTCGGGAATATCCGCTCTACGGTTAGTAGAGGGTAGGAGTAAAGGTGATGATGGTGGTGGTAATGGTGGTGATGGTAATGGTAATGGTAATGGTGGTGAGGGTATCTGCGAAAGTGGTGATGATAATGGAGTGAGTGAAGATGGTGTGGTGTAGGTATGGCAATGAGCCTAGCAACCTCTGCCTCAGAAGGAAATAGTATAGGTGCCTGGGATCAGACAGACATCCTAGAAGTAGTACGTTTGCAGGTGGTGATGGTGGTGTAGCCGCAGACTCATATGTCTCAAATGGTTCTGTCTCCTTAGCAAAGGAGACAGGATCAACAGCTGGAGGAACAACATTAGACTCGGCCGAAGCTAGGTGCTCCTCCTCTTCTTCATCGTCAGCATCATCCCCAGATAAATCATCATCATCTCCTCCGTCACCTGGATAGTCTGTGGGACCATCCTCTGACTCATCCTTCGGATCTTCCTCCGGATCGGAAACAACAATGTAGCCCGAAGATATGGTTGTGGGTGAAGCATCAACAACATAAGGCTGATCCTCAACGGGAAGCTCAGCATCAGATGAGGCCAAGTACTTGGGGTACTCTGGTCCTGGTACGTAGTCCGGTGAAGGCGGTGCCTGCTCTGGCTCCTCAGGGCCAGGCACATAATCAGGAGATGGTGGGGCCTGAAGAGCGGCCTCCACATATGGGTCTACTAGATGCATGGGTAGTCTGTCGTATCCGTAGACAACGACACTGGGAGAACCTGTGTCTGATGGCTCCTCGTAATCACTAGATATCGATGTGTAGGTAACCCCAAACGATGCCTCATCTGATGACATGACTATATCTGTGACAAAACAAAAGTAGCTTATATAAGTATCAATATAAGACCCTTATAGTAATATACGTAGTATATTATAGCACTTATATCAATCATGACAACATCTAGTATGACTAACTAATGCAACAACTAGTGAGTGTATGTCCCGTGAAAACCCCTTTGTATGATGCAATGTTTGAAAACGGTTATAGTCCAAGTAAAAACATTTAACCTGGTTCTCTATAACCTTGGCTCTAGATACCAATCTGTAACACCCCCAAATAGGGTTGCAACGAAATATGTGTCTGGGAGCGTTACATCATAAATCAATAGCACAAGAATATAAGAGAACGACCTCTAAATGAGTCGTTTTAAAAATGATACATTGGATTTCATAAATTGTTTAATACAATAGCTCAACGACTTAACTTGGTCAATCTTGAAAATGAAAAGATTTTAGAACATAACAAATATCTCCAAAATGTAATGCCTCTAAATCTTTATGCATGACTCCCAACATGATTGACCACCAATGTATCCCTTGCACTTGTACCTTATTGACCTGAGGAAAACATGCTTTAAAATGTCAAAAGTTGGTGAGTTCATAAGTTTATGTAAATATAATGTAGGACCGCAAGTGTATGATAATGTAACAGATGCAAACATCACAAAAAGTAATTACGTTTCCCTAAGCTCATGACACTAAAGCTCGACATGTATGAATTGCAATATAAATTTCCTACATTGCCCTTGATGATGTTCTAACCCGCAACATCCCAAATCCAACATGGTATACGTTCGTTGTCCGGCAAACCGGCACAGTGAGCGCTACTCACCCGAATGGGGAGGTCAATCCTAAATAGATCTATTTATAACATTCGCTCTTACACAAAGTAATTGATAGTTCATGATAATGGGCTCAGTGGGTTATCACTACTTAGGCAAACACGTAATCATGTTAAAATATACACTTGCGTCCAATTTGTAAAACAATGCATGTTTCTCACCCCAAAAGTTGTAAATCATTGTAATTGTAAAATATGAGGCTATGAACTCACCTCGATGAATGAATTGATTATCTAAATCAAATAGTGTTAAAATCGTCACGTAGTCCGAATGCAACCTAATTAAATATAGGTCGTTTGAGTACAATGTACTTTGAATGACTAACACAATATATAATTCTATATAGTTACATCACCACCTAAACATGTTTGTTTAATTTATAAAATTAAACAATATAAATATGTACTTTGTAAAATAAATGTTCATGTAATTGTGTTTGTAAAAATGTTATATTTGTCCAACAATTGATCGTTTATAAATAATAATTGTTTTAACACCTTTATGTAATTATATAATGATATTATATAATTAGTTTAATTGATTTCATAAAAATAGTGCACAAGTATAAAAATAGTGCATAAGGTTTTATAAACCTTATATCTTTTTCGTTTTAACTCCGTTTTATACGTTCTTTATGCCCACAGTTTCATATAAAGAAAATCTATCAAAATATTACATTTATAATATTTTAGCTACTAATGAACAGTAACTTTTACTGCTTCTTTAAAATTATATAAAACTACTTTTATATAATTAATTGTTGTTATCTCGTAAAAATCATAACCCATTCGTTTTAATTCGGTTTTTAGTGATTCTTATATCCATGTCTTCGTAATTAAAAGTCCTATCTAAGAAAAATATTTTCTAAAAACTCACTGTTATGAACAGTAACGTATTTTTATAAAATTACTTTTATAAAAATACTTTTTATCGTAAACTTGTAAATAGCGTAACTTCTTCGTTATAATTCGGTTTTTAATGTTCTTTATAGATTTGGATTCCTTGTATAAAGTACTCTCAAAGAAAAATATCAAATATTTTCCATCAGATCTGTTCAGTTTCAGTTTGTATAAAATTACATTTATAAAATCACTTTTTATCGTAAACTCGTAACCATCATAACTTCTTCATTATAATTCGGATTTTCGAGTTCTTTGTATATTTAGAATTGTCATGAAATGTACTATTTTTATAAAATATAAAATAAATATTTTAATTCACGATTTAAAACAGCAGGTTTTAAGTTTTTATATAAATAAGTTTATAAATTTGTTTTATACACTTTTAACTTAATTAAATTACTACAAGTCCTCTACTTTATGTAATAACACATATTTGATATAATTTGAGTCCTTTAATTTATGTCCATCAAATATAGTCCAAGTTTGTCCAAGAACATGTCCATTATATTTATTTACTCATATAAACTATATAAATAAATAACCCTAAATTATATAAATTTATCCACTGCTTGTAAATTCATAAGTAAAACATATTCTCATGTTTTTAACATCATCTTAACCATGAACAAATAAGTGTGTAATTATTTTATAAACTTTGTAAAATAAACTTAGGTGATGATTAACTACATAACAATTATATAAAACATGAAATTAATATATTGAAGAGATTAGAGTTTTAGGTAAACCTTAGATGAGTGTATGAAGGTGATAAGACAAGCAAGACCCAAGTATTAACCAAGAAACCCTAGTTTCTAATAAAAAAATCCCTAAGAAAACCCTAGTTTTCTTATACTTGTAAACCCTTAAAATTAACCAACCAAGCTTCCAATACCCTTTAATACACCTTATATATGCTATATATCAACCTTTGTATGCTTGGAATACCTTAGAAATCAAAACTATGAGATGTATGAGTGTGTGTGAGTGAACCGTGGCTTGAGAGAGGAAAAGAAAGTGTTTTGTGCTTTGGTTTCTTGTAAAATGATAAGTGTGAGTTTGTTTCACCTTTTAGGGTTCTATTTATAGCCAAGACAAGTATGTATACTACCTTAGTAAACTAGCAAATGGTTTTGAGTGTTTGATTGGTGGTGTCCAGTTTTACTTGGGCTAGGAGAAGGTTTTATGGAGTTAAATATTGCTTAGGGTTGTAAGAAGCATGGTAAATTTATAAGACATGGTATGGCATACTTGCTTTTGTGTAAGAGTGATATGAATTAACCTAGCATGCTTGTATATGTTCCTTCTTTTGCCCCTTTTGCTGCCGAACATAAGAACACAAAAGGAAGAACCAAAGTGATGATATGTTGGGTTTTTGATCCATTGGATAACAAGTATAATAGTTTAAGAGTGTTAGTGGAGGTGCGGTATTCAATTTCAAGTGATATGTGAATGTGTATGTAAATTTTGGTTATAAGGTGTAATGAATAAGAGTTTATGTAATTTTGAGTATTATGGGTATTAGTAGGTATTTGTTGAAGTCTAAATGGGTTTATGGTTTGTCATGCATGCAAAAGTGTAGTTTTATTGCGTTAAAAATAAAAAGCGTAAAGTTATAAATTATCATCCCGATTACTTTATAACACTTACTTGACATAAACATTTATTTGTATGATGCCCGTTTACATTGAATGCTTATTTTTAGTTTACGCGATTTAACTAAGCGATTTAAATAAAAGTAAACACGTAAAAGCCTAAAAATAAATAATAGAATAATTGAAGTCGTAAAATGACCTGAAAATGCGAAATGTTACAAATACTCTCACCATGGAACAATACTTAGCATTGTCATGAGAAAACCAAGCACCGGGCGTGGTTAAACCAGAAATCGAAGGCAATGTTAACTTTGAGATCAAGAGTCAATTTATGCGAGAATTGAGGGAATAAACCTTCTTCGGGAATAAAAATGAGGATGCCCACTGTGAAGTCCCAAATAAACAGATCTTCTTAGCTTGTTAAAGCTTAGTTAACCTGGATAAATCCAAACTAACTATAAGAGAAACTATGATTGTAAATACTACAAGTTATGCGAAATCTAACTTGCAATACTAAGAAGAACAATGAATACTAAACTTGAGTATATTGATTGCAAATATTCTGCCAAGGTTACATAATAACTAACTATGAGATATGTGTTTTCTATGAAAATTGATTTATCTAACTATGCCGTAGGGTTCCTTTTATACACTAAGGAAAACCCTAATGGGCTTACAAAACGCGTTAAGAGATCATGCATATCTATTCCTAATATATCTTATGCATATCACATAAGTAGTACTAACTATATAATACTAACAGTACTAATAAACTAACTAACAGTACTAATTATACTGGCAGTACTATCATTTGTAC
>BQNB010092291.1:2425-26655 GCA_026074375.1 Tanacetum coccineum | reverse complement strand
TCAATCAAAAGTTATTCATTGTTTTAATCTTTGTGCCATTGATCTTGTGCTTCATACATGGAATGATCTAGGGATCCTACAAGAGCAATCAATTGGAAGATAGAGTCATGCATAACAATAGTCAAGGGAAGAAGCAACAAGTAGAAGACCACCATAGAAATTTTAAGTTTTCTAATAATAAAACATATGTAAGTGCGTGTAATGACAGTTTAAATGCTACGACCTCGAATGTAAACTTTGTCTGTGTTACTTGTGGAAAATGTGTACTGAATGACATTCATGATATGTGTGCTCTTCATTATATTAATGGCATGAATTCTAGAACTAAACAGCCAATAGCTTTGCCCATTAGTACTATAGAATCCAAATAAGCTATGAACCAATCTGTTGCAACACCCCTTAAGAGAACAGTTGCTGCATAATCCACTAACCAAAAACCTAGAAGCACAATTAGGAAGCAATATGAGCAAATTAGTAAGACATGTAAATGGTGGTACTCTAAGATCACACCACCAAGATATAAATGGAAACCTAAGACTAGTACAATGAATGTTAAACCAAATGTTAGTATGCCTCTAGGAACTAAATCTAGAACTACTAATATTTTGGAACCCACGACTCTTAGGAAATCCACTGTATCAAATACTCCATCGTCTTCTAATTCTTTTGCAGTACGTATAGATAATTCTATTCATCGTCGACTCTAGGTGCTCAAAACACATGACGGGCAATCTCAAGCTTCTAAATAATTTTGTGGAGAAATTTCTAGGTACGGTGAAGTTTGGAAATGATCAAATTGCTTCAATTATTGGTTATGGAGATCTGGTTCAAGGAATTGTCACTATTAAAAGGGTTTATTACGTCGAAGGGCTGAATCACAATTTATTCCCCGTTGGTCATTTTTGTGATGCGAATTTGGAAGTTGCTTTTTGGAAGTTGATGACATCAAATAACGTCACTTTATTATATCATTTATCCCATCTGTTTTGCCCACTTTTATATAATTATTGCATTATTTGGTGCTTAATTTCTTTAAAGTTGATAAATGCAGTAATTTAGGAGTGTTTTGTGAAGACAAGCTAAAAGGCGCATAATTTGGAGCTAAAACGAAGATATTTGAAGATTACTGATTTCTGACCAATACGCCGTATCCAACAAAAGAGATACGGCGTATCATCGCCAAAACTTCACAAGAAAACTCATTTGACCAATTCCCAATATGGTGTATCCTTTATGTTTCCATACGCCGTATCCATGAAGATAAATATTCGAAGATACAGTAAATCAAGTAAATTGGGAAAGATATTACTGATTGATTGAGAACGTAGTGCGCACTCTAAGGAATCCAGCCCAATACGCCATATCGACCTAGCCAGATACGGCGTATCGAGTCTTTTTCAGACACTATAAATAGAAGACTCAAAAATGAGTTTTTGGTGTGCAATATCATATTCTTTATACCATACTCATTAAAGATGAATTTTAGAAGAGAAGATTAGCCACCAAGGTCAAGCATTGATCACGAATCCATAGAAGACATCGTGTAATTTTTACTCTCTTAATCGTTCGATTTTCATTGTTTGATTACGCTTGTATAATTACAATGTTTGTAGGCTAATACCCTCGGGTATTAGCCATCTTAATGAAAGTTAAATGTTTGGTTTGTTTTAAATCAATTTCTTAATTTATCATTGATTGCTTAATTATGTTTATCACCTCATACTTGTTTATGTGTTTGAATAGGCGACTGATTCGCAGACGGTACACACTTATATAGCAACCCTAATACAGATTCTAACCGAATGCCCTTGACCAAGGCAAAAGGTCAAATTCCACTATGATCACAAATAACGTTCTATCTTTGTCTTTGAATTATGAGCTTAGTTGGACCGGTAGTTGACCCGTTTATGTTTCAGCAATCATGCTCTTAATTAACTGATAAAGATTTGAATAGTGGACTACCAGTATATAAAACACCGTCAAACAATACGTGGGTAAAGTCCCGTTAAGATAGGGTTTAACAAGATCACCACTCCTTTGATTCCCTAAGATAGATTATAATTAAACTAAAGGATGCTTTATGCGGATGCGTTAATTGTGACAGGATTAATTGTGTCTAGGTCTTAGGATGATGACCCGCCTAAGTTTTAAGAATGATATGCCGCTTCGAGATAAGTAAATCATTGCACTAAAACAAATAAACCAGCATTGAACCGGATTTAATATGGCTAATACAGTTTTCTATCATTTGTCTTGTACCGCTTTTCTATCTTCTAGATTTCTTCTTTTGTGTTTATTGTGTATTGAATTGATATTTGTTTCCACCAAAACTGTGCTAGTCTCTCAGGCTGAAAACCCTATATCATTAGACAACGTACATAGCATAGATTTAACCAGTAAATAGACTAATTAAATACTAATAGAATATAGGATTAATATTTCATTCTTAGTGTTCGACACCATACTTATCGCGAACTCTATCTTGATCGGGTACACTGCTTGTCAACGTGTTGTTTTAGGTTTGTCGACTAAATATAAATTTAAAACTTGATAATCAAATAATTGACCCTACACGACAGCACATCACCTATAATACACTACAACGGTTAGGTGTACTGCCTAGAGAGTTGTAAAACTAAAGTAGGATTTACAACCTCATCACCTTGGCGGGTTGCTACCTCTTTATAACTATGTTACTGAAAAGCAGCATGCTCTTGGGAGCTGATTTGGAAGTCGGGAGTTTGAGAATAATATTTAAAAAAGGTAACATAACCCCGATCTCTTTATCTTTCTAGAAATTGTGATGTTACATTGTGTTGGTGGTCCAATGACCATAACGGGTGCTTCTATAAGGTATGTTTTCTTTATGTTTTTGCTGACGATGATGAGAACTGTTTTTGTTGGCATTGAACTTATTATGGCATGTAGAGAATGGGGTTTGTTTGAAGATGACATGTTGATGCGGCGATTTCTATAGGCCAGCTGGTGTGTCACTTATGTTTTTCGTGCACAAAGACGTCCAACATGCGTGGCACATCAGCTGGTCTAACATATGTTTAAAAAATAAGGTTGTGGGCTTAACGTTGTTTTCTTTTTGTTTGTCTCTTGGGAGTATGCAGAAGTTTAGTTATTTGTCTCTATTAACCGTCTCTAGCCTCCATGTCAGAAGTCAACAACATCGATACAGAAAGTGAAATTAAATCTCTTTGGTTGTTGGCTTCTTACTTGGACCTAGGAATGATCTTTAGAGTGTGCTAAAGGTTTTGGTGCTTTCACGCATGCTTAAATGTAGAAAATGACTTCTACTTCGGCGTACGTGACAGTCACAAAACCCTTAGCGTATATTCAGATGCTATATTATGCTCGGTAATCACACTTTGATAAGGCAATGATGAATATAAGCAGTCTGAACAAAATTTGGGCCGTAAAAGCCTGTAACTTGGCTAGGGAACCTATTAGGTGTGCAGCCATGACAGACTTATAAGAGCTCTTATCTGAGCCAATAGATTGTTTCATATAAAAAATTTAGTCATAGTTATATAATAATGACGCGGCAGTGACGGTGGCAGCCATAAGCGAATTTGTGTTTTGATACGTCGCCTTTGTGTTGCACCGACTACGGACAGAAAAGAGCATCGCCACTAAATAGTATCGCCATCTCTTTTTCCAATTTCCGTTCACACACCAATTTTGCGTATCAAAACAAAAATACGGTTACGACTGTCACCACTACTGCCACCTCAAATTGCATTTACACACTGACTAAAAGAAATCGCGTATTACCTTGATGAGGCTATTATGATCTGCGTTCAACTGCTGGTGGTTTTGTATATAATGTTTGATGCATTGTTTTTGCTTATCATTGTTTGCATGTTACGTCCTACAAATTTCAAGATAACTTGATGAGGTTGTGATGAATATGAGTAGTTTCAATTGAATCTATGAAAGTCTTTAACTTGGCTAGGCAACCTACTTGGTATGCACCCATGACGGACTTAGAATTTTCAAGAACTTTAAGCTCTTATCTGAGGCTCTGAGCCAAATGATAGCTACATGCAAATTTGAGCCTTATATCTATTTCAAAAAAAAAACTGATGATGTGATTACCATTCAATCTTACAAAAGGCCTTCATCATCGGTATAATGCGTTTTAACAAAGAAGGATGTGGAACCGAAGAGAATGCCGTGATAAGTGATTCGATGCGAACCATTTTCTCGCTGCAACCTTTTCGGTTTCACCTTCTTCTCTTTGTGAAGCTCCATTATACTAATCAACACTTTTGTAGAATTGGAAATGAAAAAGCGACGACGGAACGAACAACGAAACTTTGCGATTATTAGTTTCTACAACATCAAGTGTTAGCGTTGATAGATTAAGAAGACTTATTTAAACTTACAATACGATTATCATGTACAAAGACTATGTATACAGATCTTAACTCTGTATATATTTATGATTATTTAACAAGAAGACTTTTTAGAAAATATTTATATACAATTCATCTTTTGTAGTGTTCATTTGTAATTAGTTTAGAACTTCTGATATAGTCGATCAAATATCAGGCAATTTAGCATACATGGCATTATGGCAACGCAATGAGACCTGCAAGGATTGTTGGGATTTAAATACCTAGGTAACTAGTTTAGCCACGAGTGCGCAGCGGATAGGACCTAGTAATAGCATATGGTTAACACAGAATAAAAGGTAAAAGAGACGCGTACCTTTTGTCAATATGATCAAGAAAACGAAACAAGCAACTAAAATAATTGCCTCTACGGTTGCTCACACAATCACGTCAACCGAATACGTTAAGCTATGCTAGGCTTAACTTCACTAACTAACAACCTTTGTTTTATATCCCGATTACCACGCAAACCCTTGAACTAGTAACCGAATAATCAAGAACCGAATTAGAGTTTTTAAAACTCTAATACAACCGAATAAAACCTTAACCGAATAACATCAACTCGAAACCCTTTAGAGTCTTTTCTTCGAACAGAAACCAACAAACAAAGTCCTTCGTTTATGATCCTTGAATTGTCGAGCAAATGAAATCAAGAACGAATAAGATGATTAAAGCTTTAAGCTTTAATTTGTTTTTCGGTTGTATGACAAAACCGAAAACCAAACAATTATCTTGTGTAGGTTGGTCGAACTCGGCAGGAAACACAAACAAAGAGATCGAGCAAAAGAAAAAAGTAAAGAATCTGTGTGTATGTGTGTTCATGAGGCTATGGGGTGATGGGTATTTATAACCCTTAATGCCTAGCCAAATTCAACTAGGATACAAGTCCTAGTCCTACCACAATTCTCCTTTTTCTTTTGTTCTCCTTGTTTACTCGAACAAACAGCCCCTCTTATTTCTCCTTAGGAAACCGGCCTCCTTAGGGTTCGGGCATTGTTTATTTAAGGTCCTTATTATTAACGTGAAGTATAAAACGTGTTCTCCGTGTATTAACGTGTGTGCCCCCAGTAGGCTCACAAATATTCGTAATGTACTCGTGCTTACGACTACCATATTCCAACACAAAGTACCCGTGTTTACTCGACCAAAACGAAACCTAATATGCTAATATCATAGCAACTAATCAACAATACGAAAACCACATTATCACAAAGTTCGTGTGAAAGTATACTACATTCGTATTGATTCGTTCGATCAAATGCATGGAAATGCTATGAATATACGAAACGGATTCAATCGAACTGACATTAAACGACGATAAGGGTATTAGCAGCTATCACGCATCGTCTCGTCAAATATCAACTTGATATCAAAAGAGATCGTCCTTATCTAAATTTACATCCGCATTTGCTATGTCCTTGTCGTTACCGATCGTGTCACCGATGACGGTGTATGGCATGACGTCATCTCCGAGAAACCGATTACAAGCAAAAGAATACAAAATGTCCCGATTACGTATACGATGTCATTTAATGTTGGTTCTATAGGTGATTAGACAAATAAATATCATATAAATAAATAATAAGCGCAGCGGATAGATCACCTATAACCGGATCCATAGTGTCATATGATTAATCGAATGAATAAAAAGGACAGTATACCTTTGTAGCGTGATTCGATAGGATCAAACAGAGACTTTCTCTACAACACGATCTACCCAAGAAACCCAAATGATCAAAGAATATCAACTCTATGTAAAAACACACTACGCTTCACCGTATACAATCTTGATGCTAGTCTAATAACCCTTACCATTTAACAAGTCTTAAACTACTCTAGTTCAAGACTTCGGATCAAGTATATTGGCAACAGACTCTCTCTACCTTATGTTCTTCCACCCTTTGTATGTCTGTTCATATTCCTCTATATGTCAAAGAACACAAGTTCTTATTTTTATCTATATAAAAGAATCACCCACTCAATTATATGTTCTCCTAAATGATAAAGAAAGCCTACACCTCCATTTTATTGAGGCTTCTTTTTTATTATAATATAGAACAAGGAAGCTGATTCATAGAACACACAAGCATAATTACCCGCGCGTTGCTGCGGGTCGTTAATTTTTTTCACGTAGTTGCGAGGCATTATTATTTTTTATTTTTTTTATTTTGTGTGGTTTTATTTTTTCGTCCTCATGTTTAATAGTTTGTTTTTTTTCTTATATGAGCTTATGTGTGGGGCTCATGTTTAAAGGTTTCTTTTTTTGGCTATACGGGTTTTTTTTTAAATATAATTTTATGTGAAGATGGCGTTTTTTTATTGTATTCTGTGTGGGTTTATTTTTTCGGTCTCATGTTTAATAGGTTAAAATTTTATTTTTATCCTTTTCTATTTTTTATTTGTGCGGGTTTATTTTTTCGGTCTCATGTTTAATAGTTTGTTTTTTTATATATGGGCTTATGTGTTGGGCCTCATGTCGCGGGTATTTTTTTATCTTAATAAGTCAATATTTTTGTAATTTTTTTTCCTATTTTGTGCCGAGCGGTTTTTTTTACATTGCCTACAAAAAAAAAATCAAATGGGTTGGCCCAAATTCGGAGCCCAAAGGGCTAGAGATGCAAATCGAAACCGGTTTTTTAAAAAACCGGTCGAAAAAACCGAAACCGGTTTTTTAAAAAACCGGTTTTTTTTAACCGGTTCGGTTAAATATAACCGAACCGGTTAGACCGGTTATCGGGTTTTTTGCCATACCGGTTTTTTACCGGTTTTAACCGGTTTTATTAAAAAACCGGTTTTACCCGGTTTTTTATTTTTTTTTTATTTTTTTTTTTATACCCGTCAATAGTTTTTTTTAAAAAAACCGGTTTTAACCGGTTAAAAAAACCGGTCAAAATAGAAGTCAAACTAGCCGTTTTTAATTTTTTTTTTTTAAACCGGTTTTAACCGGTTAAAAAAACCGGTCAAAATAAAAGTCAAACTAGCCGTTTTTAAATTTTTTTTAAAAAAAACGGTTTTAACCGGGTTTTTTTTTTTTTAAAAACACAACGGCTACTAGCCGTTTTATACCCGTTTTTTGTGTTTTTTTTTTGTTTTTTGATGATTTTAAGGCATGGCTTAGTACTATAAATACATGTAATGGGTTGGGGTTGAAAACACATCAAAAACACTCACTAATCTCTCTTTTTCTCTCTAATCGTGATATATATACTCTAATTTCTCAAATCCCGCTATAATGGAAAACTCACAATCACAACAAGCTTCCACTAATGCCTCCGTTTCTACTAGCCATGCTCGAAAAATTTACACAAATGAAGATGTGGTGCGAATTAGACCAACTACGAGAAAAGGCGATGTTTGGTCTAATTACGATATGTGTATTATGATCGATGGGGTGGAAAAGGCGCGTTGCAAGAAATGTATGAAATTTTATAACCCCGGGTCCAACTCTACACTCCGGACTCATAAGAGCGGTTGTAATGCGGTTAGCCAAAATGATACGTCACAAGGTACTATTGGTGCGGATGGTCAAGTTTTTATATTTGATAATGATGCGGTTCGACTTGATTTTACGATGTTTTGTCAATTCAACAAGCGCCTTCCATTCAACACACTTCGACATCGTCAAGCTAGGAGATCATCATAAGGAGGCTACAACCGGGGGGAGGTATCAACTTGTAAGTTATTTAAACTTACTACTTCTTAGAAGTGGATGCTTTTAAATTATGGGAAACGGCTAAAAAAGATATTATTGATGGTTTTCGTGATTATAAATATGGTGTTTCTATAACTACGGATACTTGGACCGCACCACATGGTACGGCAAATTCTTATTTAGCCGTTACGGCTCATTGGTTTAATCTCGAATCTTGGTTATTAATGAAACTGGACAATTGACTTTTAAAATATTTGGTTATCCTCATACGCGGATCTAATTTAAGAAAATTTTACATGGACACTTTAATTGAATTAATTTAGATGATAAAGTTTTTCGATTTCACTAGATAATGCATCAATAATACTAGAGCTATGAATTGCTTAAAATTACGTATAAAACCCGTTTTAGATGCGTCTTTTTTTTCATTCCGTTGTGCTTGGCCCCCTCTTGTTATAAATTTATCCGTGGCCCAAGGGCATTATAACTATGTGATAGTTTAAGGATGAAAATTTAGAGGGTTTATTAGTTAAATATATATAGTTCGAGTATCGAACGACAAATGAATATAGCGTTTTCGTAAACAATGTGGTGGAAGAAACCCCTAGGACCTTGCCTATGATAATTAATTCTAGGGGCCGAATTCTACTTGCCCATGATGTTTGAAAATATATTACCGACAAGTGAGACTTTAAACGCTATTAATGAAAACAATTTAATAGAAAATAAGTCCGTTTCGATAAGCCGACAAGATTGGGATTTACTAAATGATTTAACTATTTTTTACAAGTTTTTAAAGTGGCAACAACTATATTATCGGGTGTTTATTACCCAACTTGCTCATTAGTTTTAAATTAAATTTATGCTATGACGAAAAAATTAGACGAATTAAAAACCTCACCTAGTCAAATGTTTAGAAAAATGGTTAAAGTTATAAAAAAGAAATTTGTAAAATATTTTGTCTTAATTTACCTTTGGTTTTACTTGTTCCGCCGGCACTTTAATCCAGCGTTAAATGTTGGAGGCGTAGAACTTTTAATAACAAGAATAATGAACAATTTAGACTTATCCTTTGGGTTAGACGCTGACAACCCCGACCCCAACTATATAAACTCCCAAATTTTTATATTTAACGATAACTTTAAAAAATTATTTGGAATTTATGCAACAAAATATGGTCAAATACAAAACCCAATTGTTGATCAAATGCGGGCCGGATCGTCCCGAATGGCAAGTGACATTAATATAAACCTTTATAATAGTTTATTTGAAGACGCTACAAAGCGTCAACGAACATCGGCCCCAACAAGCGAGTTGGGACAATATATGGCTACAAACTTTTTAATAACTTTAAGGCCCGAAGAGTTTACAAACTTTGACATTTTGGCTTGGTGGAAAGAAAAGGAAATCCAATTTCCAATTTTATCCGCTATGGCTCGTGACTTATTAATCGTCAAGCCTTCGACGGTAGCTTCCGAATCGGCCTTTTCTATTAGCTTAGTAGAATTATATCGGAAAGAAGGTCAAGACTAACCCCCGAATCCGTAGAAGTATGTGTTTATGTTTGAAAGATTATTTGGACGGAGTAGATAGGGTACAACATGAAACATCGTTGGAAGGTCCGATATTAGAAGACGTTGAAGAAACTATAGCAAGAGAAGAAGTTGAATTAGGGATATCACCTCCGAATACCGAATTAGATGAAGGTGAGTTTGAAGACTTAGATATTGAACACGTAGATGTAGAAGATTTTTTGGAAGATTTAATGGATTGAGTATAACGGGTGATGGCAATGCCGAAGCTCGACATACTTGAGTACACTAATATGTTTTCGGGTGATGGCCATGCCGAAGCTCGAAATGTATTAGTATTTATATATTTTTAGTTGTATAATTGTATTGTTTAAATAAAAGTTATGGTTGTATTTTTTTAGTATGTTTCCGGTGCAAATAAAAAGTTATGATTGTATTTGTTTAGTATGTTTCCGGTGTATTGTTTAATTAAATGTTTGATAATTAACAAGTTTATTAAATAAATATTCGAAGTTTTAAATTCCGAAAAAAACCGAACCGGTATAAAAACCCGAACCGAACATTTATAACCGAAAAAAACCGAACCGGTAAAAAACCGATTCCGAAAATTTATAACCGAAAAAAACCGATTCCGAACATTTATAACCGAAAAAAACCGATAAAACCGAAACCGGTTATTAGAAAAACCGGTTTTTTTAAAACCGGTTTTCTAATAACCGAAAACCGGTTTTAACCGATTTTTTTTGCACCACTACTGTAGCGTGTGGAACAAAACTACGTCGTTTTATTCTACGCGAGGCATTATTATTTTTATTTTTTTTATTTTGTGCGGTTTTATTTTTTCGGCCTCATGTTTAATAGTTTTTTTTTTCTTATATGGGCTTATGTGTGGGGCTTATGTTTAAAGGTTTCTTTTTTTGGCTATACGGGTTTTTTTTTTAATATAATTTTATGGGAACATGGGCTTTAAATGAGAATCGCGCGTTACTGCAGGGCGTTTTTTTATTGTATTTTGTGCGGGTTTATTTTTTCGGTCTCATGTTTAATAGTGCGGGTTAATTTTTGCGTTAAAATTTTATTTTTATTCTTTTCTATTTTTTATTTGTGCGGGTTTATTTTTTCGGTCTCATGTTTAATAGTTTGTTTTTTTTATATGGGCTTATGTGTTGGGCCTCATGTCGCGAGTATTTTTTTATCTGAATAAGTCAATATTTTTGTAGTTTTTTTTTCTATTTTATGCCGAGCGGTTTTTTTTACATTGCCTACAAAAAAAAAATTTGCCAAATGGGCCGGCCCAAATTGGGAGCCCAATGGGCCGGGTACTGTAGCGGAGCTGCCAAAACGGCAGCGTTTTAACCCTCCTATAGTATATGTATATAACAAGCAAAAGAACCCGCGCGTTGCGGCGGGGCTAATTTTTTCCCGAATAATATTTTTTTTTACGTTTCGGGGGGTTTTTTTTGGGCTATGCGTTATGGCGGGGCTAATTTTTAATATTTTCTTTTTTTGTATGATTCGGGGAAAAAAATTTGCGTTGGGACGGGCTAATTTTTTCCCGAATATTTTCTTTTTTTGGGACGGTTTTGTAAATTTTTTTACGGGAATTTTTGTGTAAGAAAATCGTAAATAGTTAAAAGGTGAGGGTCCGTTTTCTATTTTTTTTTTTACTCCCCCCCCCCCATTTTACCGTTGGGCCAGATTTTAGGCCCTAATTTTTGGGGTTTTTTTTTGGCCCTAATTTTTCCAGGATATCCTTTTTTTTTACTGATTCGCGCGAAATTTTTTTTTGCGTTGGGACGGGTTAATTTTTTCCCGAATATTTTCTTTTTTTGGGACGGTTCGATATCTTTTTTTGTGGGCCGATGAATGTAAAAAAGTTGTGAACAATAAAAACTTGACGTGTTTTTTTTGTTAATTTTTTTACGGGATTTTTTTTGCCACTAAGAAAATCTAGTAAAAATAGTTAAAAGTTGACGGACGTTTTGTATTTTTTTTTACTTTGGCGCCACCATTTTATGCGATTTTTAGGCTAGTTTGTCGACAATATTTGTTATATTTGTTCAAAAAAATAAATTTATTATGGTTATGTGTTGGGCCTCTTGATTAAAGTGTTTTATTTTTTTTGGTTATGGGTTTTTTTTAATCATAATGGGTTGATACGTTTTGTGACCATATCAGGTTATTTTAAAGTTATTTGCGCTATCGAAGATGTTTCGGCGAGTATTTTTTTTATCTGTATTAAATCAGAACTTTGTTGGTAATATTTTTTTTTAACTCCTACTTTGTGCATATAAATTAAAAAAAAAACAATTGGGCTGGCCCAAAATGGGGCAGCCCGTTATCATTTTAATTACATGTTGAACCCAACAATCAAAACGACGGCCGTTATCCTTAAACAAATGTGGTATATATATATAAATATACATCAATTTTATCCGCATTACGACGTCGTTTTTGAATGTGGTGCTACAGTGCCATTAATTTGGCCCAATTTATTGGGCTCTTGTTTTGGGCCGGCCCAAAAATTTTTTTTTTAATCTGTTGGCACAAAATAAAGGGAAAAAAATATATTACAAAAGTATCGATTTATTCAGATAAAAAAATATCCGCGGTAACATCTTCGATACCTAATAACTTTAAAATAATCAACAAAAATATTACAAAAGTACCGATTTATTCAGACATACTCAATTTTATCCGCTTACGACGTCGTTTTTGAATGTGGTGCTACAGTGCCACTAATTTGGCCCAATTTATTGGGCTCCTGTTTTGGGCCGGCCCAAAAAAAAAAAAAATTTAATTTGTTGGCACAAAATAAGGGGAAAAAATATATTACAAAAGTACCGATTTATTCAGATAAAAAAATATCCGCGGAAACATCTTCGATACCTAATAACTTTAAAATAATCAACAAAAATATTACAAAAGTACCGATTTATTCAGACAAAAAAATACATGCGGAAACATCTTCGATACCTAATAACTTTAAAATAATCGACAGGGTCACAAACAGACAACTCTATATTACATTAATAAAAAAAACAAACTATTAAACATGAGACCGGAAAAGTAACTCCGAAAAATAAAAAAAATAATTAGAAAAATGAAAAAAAACACTCGAAACAAAGCGCGAAACATAAGCTCATATAAAGAAAAAAACAAACTATTAAACATGATACCAAAAAAATAAACCTACACAAATATAGCAAAAAAAAAACATTTAAATATGAGGCCCAACACATAAGCCCGTATAAGAAAAACACAACCTATTAAACATGAGACCGAAAAAATAAACCCGCATAAAAAAAATTACGCCCCGTAACAACGCACGAAAAACTAACGCCCCGCAGCAACGCGCGGGTAATCCTGCTTGTTTATAATAATGAGGCGGTTCATCTTTTATTATACAAATAGAAAATGGGACCATTTATAGTCCGTTAATAATAAAGAGTTGTGCAATAGAATATCTTAAGCCCGTTACATTGCATCGTTAAACGTTAATTATTCGTATTATAACGTAAATACATATATACGTTTATTAAATTGTATCTCCGTGTATTTTGTGTGCACTCCCATAGGCTACATGCGTCTTGCCATATAAATTATTTATTATGACAGGGGACACACTTTTTTTTTTTCAACACGTTTCGCATTGCGTTTCTTTTTCCGGGATTTTCATGCATTTGAGTGAGTCAATACGAACATAGGATACTTTCGCGTGATGTTTAAAATACATATGGTTTTCAGATTGCTCCTAAGTTTGTTATGTATTATTGGGTTTCATATTGGTTTCGAATTAACACAAACGTAAGATATATTATTTTGTTGTCATCGAGACCATGACGTTGGAATTGGCATTGACTCGCTTGAATGCATCGGAAATTTTCTCAAGAAAGTCAATCGAACCAACATTGAATGTATATTGTATACCTAATCGAGAGATTATGTTTTATTTTGCTCTGCCATCGGTTTTAAGTTGTTGAGTGATCACTTTAGAGTTATGTCATACATCATCGTTGTCACCGGTGATGGAGTCGGGTTTGACGAGGATGTTAAAGATGAGGACGTAGACAGTGGATGTTTAATTTTTTTTATTGTTATTATTATTTCTATCTGAATGTTAAGTTAAGAAATGACAACATATTAATGAGACGATGCATGAATGGTTGGTAATACCGTCATCTTTCATAACTGTATGTAAAAGAAAAAAGATACTCCATCCGTCCCACATTAAGTGTCCATTTGACTTTTTCAAATTCTTTTTTCTTCAACTTTGACCTTAATAATTTCTTCTTATGTTATATGATACCTGATGCAAGATATATGAATGAATAGAGTTTTGAATATATTTTTCGTTGGTATAATTTTCGTTCAATATTATACAAAAAAAAAAAAAAAATTATGGTCAAAGTTGATTAAAAAAGACTTAATTGATTCCCCCCCCCCCACCCCCCCCCAATTGGGTCACTTATTATCGGGACGGAGGGGCGTATCTTTTTTCATTTTACATACAGTTATGAAAGATGACGGCTATTACCAACATTCATGTCATCGTTCCTCATTAATACGTGTGTCAATTCTTAATCTTAAATCAGATAGAAATAAAATAACAATAAAAAAATTAAAAAAATCGTCAAACCCGATCTCCATCACCTTGCGGCTGACAACGATGATGTATGAAATTAACTCTAAAGTGATCACTCAACAACTTAAAACAGATGGCAGAGCAAAATAAAACATAATCTCTCGATTAGGTATACAATATACGTTCAATGTTGGTTCGATTGACTTTCTTGAGAAAATTTCCGATGCATTCAAGCGAGTCAATGCCAACTCCAACGTCATGGTCTCGATGACAACAAAATAATATATCTTACGTTTGTGTTGATTCGAAACCAATATGAAACCCAATAATACATAACAAACTTAGGAGCAATCTGAAAACCATATGTATTTTAAACATCACGCGAAAGTATCCTATGTTCGTATTGACTCACTCAAATGCATCGAAAATTCCGAAAGAAACCAATTGAACGTGTTGGAGTGTGCCCGTGTCATAATAAATAATTATACGGCTAGACGCATGTGAGCCTATGGGGTCACACACAAATACACGGAGATACAATTTAATATAACGTATATATTGTATTTCCGGTTTAGTATACAACCTAACGTTTAAGCGATCATAGTACCGGGCTTAAGTATATTTATTCCCTCCCCCCCCCCCCCCCCCCCCCCCCCCCCATAACCACAACTCTTTCTTTATTAACGCGACTATAAATGTCCCATTTTCTATTTGTTTATTAATAAAAGGTGTAACCGCCTCATTATTGAGAAACATGCTGGATTACCCGACGCACCGCAGTCGCCTGCGCGGGCGTTAGTTTTTCGTGCCGGTTGTTACGCGGGCGTAATTTTTTTTTATGCGGCGTTTATTTTTTGCCTGGTCTCATGTTTAATAGGTTAACCCGTTGTGTTTTTCTTTTCGGGCTTTATGTGTTGGGCGCTTAATATTTAAATGATTGTTTTTTGCTATATTTGTAGTAGGTTTATTTTTTGGTTTTCATTGTTTAATAGTTTATTTTTTTTTTTATATGAGCTTATGTTTCGCGCTTTGTTTCGAGTGTTTTTTTTTTTCATTTTTCTAATTATTTTTTTTATTTTTCGGAGTTACTTTTCCGGTCTCATGTTTATAGTATTGTTTTTTTTATTATGTAATATAGAGCTTGTTTGTTTGTGACTCTGTCGATTATTTATAAAGTATTAGGTATCGAAGATGTTTACGACATGTATTTTTTTGTCTGAATTAAAATATCTGTACTTTTGAACTAATATTTTTGTTGTTTGAATAGTTTAAATTATTATGGCTTTCTGAGATATTACCGCAGATATTTTTTTATCGTGATAAATCTGGTAATTTTTGTAATATATTTTTTTCCCCTTATTTTGTGCCAACAAATGTATTAAATTTTTTTTTTTTTGGGCTGGCCCAAAACAGGAGAAATTAAATTGGGACCCATCAAATTAGTGGCACATGTAGCACCCACATTCAAAAACGACGCGCGCTAAGCGGAATAAAATTGAGTATGTCTGATATAAATCCGGTACTTTTGTAATATTTTTGTTGATTATTTTAAAGTTATTAGGTATCGAAGATGTTACCGCGGATATTTTTTTATCTGATAAATAATCGATACTTAATAATTTTGTTAATATATTTTTTTCCCTTTATTTTGTGCCAACAGATTAAAAAAAAAATTTTTGGGCCGGCCCAAAACAAGAGCCCAATAAATTGGGCCAAATTAATGGCACTGTAGCACCACATTCAAAAACGACGTCGTAAGCGGATAAAATTGAGTATATTTATAATATACACATTTGTTGAAGGATACGCCGTCGTTTTGATTTTGGGTTGCTACAGTAACGGGTGCCCCCCATTTTGGGCCAGTCCCAATTGCTTTTTTTTTTAATTTATATGCACAAAGTCAGGAGATTAAAAAAAAAATATTACAAAAGTTCTTGATTTATTCAGATAAAAAAATACTCGCGGAAACAATCTTCGATACCTAATAAACTTTAAAATAACCGATATATCGGTCAGCAAACGCTACAAACCCATTTATTAAAAAAAAACCCATATACCAAAAAAAAAAATAACACACTTTAAGCAAATGAGGCCCCAACAATAAGACTCATATATAAATTTATTTTTTTTACAAATATACATATTTGTCGACAAACTAGCGCCTAAAATTCGCCCCATAAAATGGGCCCCAAAGTAAAAAAAAATACAAAACTGGGTTTCCCTCAACTTTTAACTATTTACGTTTTTCTTACAAAAAGAAATCCCTTAAAAAAATTTAACAAAAAAAAAACACGTCAAGTTCTTATTGTGTCACAATTTTTATTTACATTCATCGGCACCCACAAAAAAAGAATCGAACCGACCTCCCAAAAAAGAAAATATTCGGGAAAAAATTAACCCGTCTCAACGCAAAAAAAAATTTCCCGAATCGTACAAAAAAAGGAAATATCCGGGAAAAAATTAGCCAAAAAAAAACCCCAAAAATAGCCTAAAATCTGGCCCAAAGTAAAAAAAAAAAAAAAAATAGAAAACGGACCCTCACCTTTTAACTATTTACGATTTTCTTAACAAAAAATTCCCGCTAAAAAAATTTACAAAACGTTCCCAAAAAAGAAAATATTTTTTTTTTTCGGAAAAAAAAATTAGCCCGTCCCAACGCAAATTTTTTTCCGCTACGAATCATACAAAAATAAATGAAAATATTAAAAAATTAGCCCGCGTCATAACGCATAGCCCCCCAAAAAAAACCCCCCGAACGCCTAAAAAAAAATTATTATATCGGCGAAAAAAAAAAAAAAAAATTAGACCGCCGCAACGCGCGGGTTCTTTTGCTTGTTTATATACATATACTTTAGGTATGGGTTAAAACGGTTGCGTTTATTTTTGGCAGCTCGATACAAGTACCCGGACCCTATTGGGCCTCTCTAATTTGGGCTTCCGACCATTTGGCCCAAATTTGTTTTTTGGTAGGCAATATAAAAAAAAAGCCTCGCTCGGCATAAAGATAGAAAAAAAAAAAAACTACATAAAAATTTGTGACTTATTCAGATTTAAAAAAATACTCGCCGACATGAGGTCGCCCAACACATAAGCCATATAAAAAAAACAAACTATTAACATGAGACCTGAAGGAAAAAATAAACCCGCACAAATAAAAAATAGAAAAAATAAAAATAAAATTTTAACGCAAAACAAAAATTAACCGCACTATTAAACATGAGACCGAAAAAAAATAAACCCGCCTAACAAAATACTATAAAAAAACGCCCCTGTTATACTTATTTGCTTGTAACGCTGCGATTCTCCATTGTAAAGCCCCATGTTCCACTATAAATTTATATTAAACAAAAAACTCGTTTAAATATATAATTAAATAACCAAAAAAAGAAACCTATAAAAAACAAAAAAAACTTTTAAACTTAAGCTTTCCCACACATAAGCCCCATATAAGAAAAAAAAAACTACTTAAACATGAGGCCGAAAAAATTAAAAACCGCACAAAAATAAAAAAAGATTAAAAAATAATAAATGCCTTCGTCGCTAGAATATATAACGGACGTAGTTTTTTTTGTTCCACACGTATAGTGCTGGCCCTTTGTAGTGGTGACCAAAAAAAATGGTTATTAAACGGTCTTTCGGTTATTAGAAAACCGTGTTTTAATAAGAACCGCGTTTTTCTAATTACCGGAGTTTTGTTTTTATCGGTTTTTTTGAAATAGTTTCATTTCTGGTTATAAATAAATGTTCGGAATCGGTTTTTTTTCGGTTTTTATAAATTTTCGGATATCTGGTTTTTTTTTGCCGTTGTTAGGTTTTTTTCGGTTGATAAATGTTCGGAATTCGGTTATTATACCGGTTCGGTTTTTTTCGAATTTTAACAACTTCGAATATTTATTATTTAATAAACTTGTTAATTATCAAACATTTAAAATACACCGGAAACATACTAAACAAATACAATCATAATTTTTTATTTGCACCGGAAACATACTAAAAAAATACAACCATAACTTTTATTTAAACAATACAATTATAGAACTAAAAATATATAAATACTAATACATTTCGAGTCTTCGGCATGGCCATTACTCCTGAAAACCATATTAGTGTTCATCAAGTATGTCGAGCTTTCGGCATTGCCATACACCAGTTATACTCATTCATTATTATCTTCCAAAAAACTTCTACATCTACAGTGATCAATATCTAAGTCTTCAAAATCACTTCATCTAATTCGGTTTATCGGAGGTGATATTTCTGATTCAACTTCTTCTCTTGATAGCTTTTCTTCAACTCTTTCTAATTATCGGACCTTCCAAACTATGCTTTCATGATTGTACCCTATACTTTTTTTTTTTTTTTTTTTTTATATACTCACGTCCATAATAATATTTCGATCATACACATTCTTCATACGGATTCGGGGGTTAGTCTAGACCTTTCTTTTCATCGATATAATTCTACCGCCTAATAGAAAAAGGATTGATTCGCGAAGCTACCGTCGAAGACTTGGACCGCTTAATAAGTCACGAGCCATAGCGGATAAAATTAGAAATTGGATTCCCTTTCTGTCCACCCCAGGCCCCAAAATGTCAAAGTTTGTAAACTCATTCGGGCGCTTAAAGTTATTAAAAAGTTTGTTGAGGCCATATATTAGTGTCACAACTCGCTTGTGGGGCTGGGGCCGATGTTCGTTGACGCTTTGTAGCGATCTTCAAATAACATATTATAAGGTTTATATTAATGTCAGCTTGCCATTCGGGGGATCGATCCGACCCGCATATTGATCAACTTTGGGTTTTGTTTTTGACCATTTTTGTTCAATAAATTCCAATAATTTTTCTAAAGTTCATCGTTTAAATATAAAAATTTGGGTAGTCTTATATAGTTGGGGTCGGGGTTGGTCAGCGTCTAACCCACAAAGGAAAGGTCTAAATGTTCTATTATTCTTGTTATTAAAAGTTCTACGCCCTCTAACATTTAAACATGGATTAAGTGTCTGGCCGGAACAAGTAAAAACCAAAGATAAATTAGCAAAATATTTTGTAAATTTCTTTTTTATAACTTTAACCATTCTTCCAAATATTTGACTAGGTGAGGTTTTTAATTCGTCTAATTTTTCCGTCATAGCATAAATTTGATTTAAAACTAATGAGCTAGTTGGGTAATAAACACCCGATAATATAGTTGTTGCCACTTTAAAAAAAACTTGCTAACAAAAATAGTTAAATCATTTTTAGTAAATCCCAATCTTGGATCGCTTATCGAAAACGGACTTATTTCTTATTAACAAGTGTTTCAATAAAAGCGTATAAAGTCTCAAGTTGTCGCTAAGTAATATTTTTTCAAACATCATGCAAGTTGAATTCCACCATTAGTATTATTATCTAGACAAGCGTCCTAGGGGTTTTCACCACATTGGTTATCACGAAAAAGTCTATAGTTATTTGTCGTTCGTTACTACGAACTTATATATAGTTACTAATATAACCCCTAAATTTCATCCTTAAAACTATCAATATTTTTAATGCCGCTTGCCACGGATAAATTTATTCATGGAGCAACACAACGGGGAATGAAAAAAAAAGAACCATCTAAAACGGTAGTTTTATACTTAATTTTAACAAATTCATAGCTCTAGATTATTGGATGCAATTATCTAGTGAAATTCGCTTAAAAAACCTTTTATCATCTAAATTATATTCAATTAAAGTGATCATGTAAAATTTTTCTTAAATTAGATCCCGTATGAGGGATAACAAATAGCCTTAAAAGCTAATTGTTTACCGCTTTCATCTATTAACCAAGATTCAGAGATTAAACCAAATGAGCCGTAACGGTTCTAAATAAGAATTTGTTTCATTTTCCTTCCCGTACCATGTGGGCGCGGTCCAAGTATCGTAGTTATAGAAACACCATTTTTATAATCACGAAAACAATCAATAATATCTTTTTTAGCCCGTTACACCATAATTTAATAGCCATCACTTCTAAGAGTAGTACGACTCTACTTTCATGTTGATACCGCGGGTTGTAGCCTCCTTTTTTTCGATGATCTACGTAGCTTTGCCTGTTGTCGAAGTGGTTGAATGGAAGCGCTTGTTGCATGACCAATACTTCGTAAAATCAAGTCGAACGCCGCCAATCATTATCAAATATAAAAAACTTGACCATCGCACCAATAGTACTTGTGACGTATCTATGTTGGCTATCCGCATTTACTAACCGCTATTAGAGTCCGGAGTGCTAGGATGTAGAGTTTGTGACCCGGGGGTTATAAAATTTCATACATTTCTTTGCAACGCGCCTTTTCCACCACATCGATCACTAATCACATATCGTAATTAGACCTAAACATCGCCTTTTTCTCGTTGTTGGTCTAATTCGCCACCACATCTTCATTTGTGTAAATTTTTTCGAGCATGGCTAGTAGCACAAAAGGGTTAAGACATTATGACAAGGAAGCTATGTTGTGATTGTGAGTTTTCCATTATAGCAGGATTTGAGAAATTAGAGTATATTATATACGATTAGAGAGAAAAAGAGGAGATTTGTGAGTGTTTTTGATGTGGTTTTCAACTATCAAACCCATTACAGTATATAGTACTAAGCCATGCTTAAAAATACATCAAAAAACAAAAAAAAAAAACACAAACAAAGGGGTTATAAATCGGCTAAGTAGCGTCTGTGTTTTTAAAAAAAAAAAAAACCCGGTTATAAACGTTTTTTTAAAAAAAATTTAAATAACGGTAGTTTGACTTTTATTTGTGACCGGTTTTTTTTAACCGGTTAAAACCCGGTTAAGTTTAAAAAAAAATAATTAAAAACGGTAGTTTGACTGCACTTTTTTGAATTCGGTTTTTTTAAACCGGTTTTTTTATTTTAAAAAAAAAAAAAAAAAAAAAAAAAGAAAAAAAAAAAAAAAACAAAAAAACACACAAAAAAAAAAAAACAAAAAACCCCACCACAAAAAAAAAAACCACACACACACACACACATAAAACAAACACACACAACACCACCACACCCCCCCAAACCCCAACACACACACACAACACACACAAACCCAAACACCCTCCACCCCCCCCCCCCCCCCCCCCCCCCCCCCCCCCCCCCCTGTTTTTTTTTTAAAAACTATTGACGGGTATAAAAAAAAAAAAAAAAAAGGGTAAAACCGGTTTTTTAATAAAACCGGTTTTAAAACCGGTAAAAAACCGGTATGGCAAAAAACCCGATAACCGGTCTAACCGACGTTTTTTCGGTTATTTTTAACCGAAACAGCGGTTAAAAAAAAACGGTTTTTTAAAAAACGGTTTCTGGTTTTTTTTCGTCCGGTTTTTAAATAACTGCGTTTCGATTTGCTTCTCTAGCCTCTTTGCCGGCTTACGATTTTGGGCCAACACATTTGATTTTTTTTTTTGTAGGCCAATGTAAAAAAATTCCGCTCGGCCACAACATAGGAAAAAAAAATTACAAATATAATGACTTATTAAGATAAAAATAAAAAAAGTCACCCGCGACATGAGTGCTACACCCAACACATAAGCCCCATATATAAAAAAACAAACTATTAAACATGATGACAGGAAAAAAAAACCCGCACAAATAAAAAAGAGAAAAGGATAAAAATAAAAATTTTAACTTTACAACATGAGAACGAAAAAAATAAACCCACACTGAAGATACAATAACAAAACGCCATCTTACATAAATTATATTTAAAAAAAAACCGTATAGCACCAAAAAAAATGAAGAAACCATTAATCATGAGCCCAACCACACATAAGCTATATAAGTGAAAAAAAACAAACTATTAAACATCAGACCGGAAAAATAAAACCACACAAAATAAAAAAAATTAAAAAAATAATAATGTCCGACGCAATACGTGAAAAAACATTAACGACCCGCAAGCAACGCAAGCGGGTAATCATGCTTGTGTGTTCTATGAATCAGCTTCCTTGTTCTATATTATAATAAAAAAGAAGCCTCAATAAAATGGAGGTGTAGGCTTTCTTTATCATTTAGGAGAACATATAATTGAGTGGGTGATTCTTTTATATAGATAAAAATAAGAACTGTGTTTCTCTTGACATTATAGAGGAATGCTGAACAGACATAAAAGGGTGGTAAGAGAACATAATGGTAGAGAGAGCTATGTTGCCATATACTTGATCGTAAGGTCTTGAAATAGAGTAGTGTAAGACTTGCTTAAATGGTAAGGGGTTATTTAGACTAGCATCATGTTTGTATAGGTGTAAGCGTAGTGTGTTTTTTACATAGAGTTGATATTCTTTGATCATTTGGGTTTCTTGGGTAGATCGTGTTGTAGAGAAAGTCTCTGTTTGATCCTGTTCCCACCAAACTCGTATGTATTCACAAGGGGTGCATATTGGATACCCCAACCTTCGAACATTTACTTTTGGATCCATGTCATGAGTAAAATGTCGAAAATGGTTTATAAAATTGTCCTTAGACTTGAGATGCAAGCAAGTTCTGTATGTGTGGATATCACTTTGTGATTATAGCCAAACGCTGTCCTGAAACAAGGTAGTTATAAAAGCTATTTTTCGGAGTGTATGTGAAGCAGCATCCACAACACTTGTAGTCAATAAAGGATTTGTTCCTCCACTTGATATGTGCAGAAAGATACCATTGGGCCCTCTCCAGATTTAATCAGATAAATGAATGGCCGTTCCCAAAGGGTAATGCAAGATGATTCTTGATTACATTTGGTATATCTGAATTATTTCTATAACGAGAAACATAATGTTAAACTATATGGAATGACTTAGGATCCATATCCATGGTTTAACGGTATCTGTAACAAAAGGATGATTATAAAGCAAGAAATTTATAACCATTAATAACTGAGATTGTTTTTGAAACTCTTATCTCATAATATTCCTAATGAAAAAATAATTGTGTGGGTTGCTAGACTTTGCTAATTATAGGTATGAGTGTTAAGTGCTACTCCGACTCCCAAGTAGGAGCTGTTAGAATATGGCAGTCGAATAACGCGAATACATTATGAATATATGTAAGCCTATTGGGGGCACACACGTTAATACACGGAGAACACATTTTATACTTCACATTTTATATAATTCACAAGGACTATAAATGAACAACACTCGAACCCAAGGGTGGCCGGTTTTCCTAATGAGGATCAAGAGGGGGTGTTTGTTCGATTGGTGATTAAGGAGAACAAAAAAAAAGAGAATTATGACGGGACTAGGAATTGTATCCTAGTTGAATTTGGCTAGGGACAATGGGTTATAAATACCCATCACCCCATAGCTCATTCCACATGACATATCCTTAAAACCTTCAACATCATTCGGTTTTCTTTGTTCTTTCTTCCTGCCGATTGCAACAGAAAACCATCAAAAGTTTGTGTGATTTTCAGTTCTAGTTTTCCACCACATTCGATTCTACTTTAAGGTGTAATCGATCCTTACTTGTTTACTTCCTAGCTCGAC
Organism: Tanacetum coccineum; assembly: GCA_026074375.1. NCBI lineage: Eukaryota > Viridiplantae > Streptophyta > Magnoliopsida > Asterales > Asteraceae > Tanacetum > Tanacetum coccineum. The sequence continues at coordinate 2,998 of BQNB010092291.1, read as the reverse complement.
ATAACAAGTATATGCACGTGGTGATTGTGGGTCGAAGTTCAATAATCAAGAATCACATACAAGGTGTTTGTTTGGTTTCTATTCGAAGAATAAAACCCTAAAGGGTTTCGGGTTGCTGAAATTAGGTGTAAGGAATTTTTGGTTTGATTAGGGTTTACAAACCCTAATTCGGTTCTTGTTTATTCAGTTACTAGTTCAAGAGTTTGCGTGGTAATCGGGATTGATACAAAGGTTGTTAGTTAGTGAAGTTAAGCCTAGCATAGCTTAACGTGTTCGGTTGACGTGATTGTGTGAGCAACCGTAGAGGCAATTACATGAATTGCTTAAATTGTTTTCTTGATCAAATTAGCTAAAAGATACGCATTTCTATTTACCTTTTATTTGTGTTAACCATATGCTATTACTAGGTCCTATCCGCTGCGTACTCATGACTAAACTAGTTACCTAGGTATTTAAATCCCAACAACAAGTTCTTCATCTAGTGGTTGAAACCGAAAACCGGGAAATGGGACATCATCATGATCAACAAACTCACTATTACAAATACATTTTTTACTCAACTGCTTTCGAGTA
>BQNB010092290.1:0-21756 GCA_026074375.1 Tanacetum coccineum | reverse complement strand
ACCCAACCCGAAATCTATTAGACTCAACCCAAACCTGCTAATTTTCGTGTCGATTTCAAATCGGGTTTCGTGTCGGGTCAGAAATTGCCACCCCTACTTGAAACGTGTTCAAAATATTTAAGACTTGAGATAACATTTTGGCATTTAGCTTGCACGATGATAAAACAAATATTGTTAAAATATACAGAGTGTAACTGAAAATTAAATATTAGAAAGTTATCCATAATTTTATTTCAAGTAGGGTAAGGTAGTAAGAAGCGGGAAGGTGCTAGTGGCGGCAGTCTATAGTAGAAGCACACGGAATGAGGCAGCTGTTATTTGCAAGCTGGAAATATATGAATATGAAATGACACTCTTACGTTCAGTTCTTGAGTTTTATTTTCAGAAGAATAAAAAAAAAAAAAAAAAAGGGGAACAAAAACATATTTGTGTTTTTGAGTTTTATTTTAATAAGAAATTTTAATAAGAAAAGAAAAGAAATAGAAGGAAAAGGAAGGAAAATTTGAAGGTTTTTTTTTTCTAAATCTTCCTCCCATATTTAGCTGGATTGAGAAGGAAATGTTTATTATAAACAAATTTTACCCTTCATTTCCTTCCACCAACAGAGAGCTGCAAAACACTGTGTAATCTTTATTTTTCAAAATAAGAAAATCAAAAAAGTCCAACCTATAACTATCGAAAATGACGCATCTTTTTAAAAAACATATTAAATATAAATGTATAATTAACCACAAATGACTTTATTAAAAAAAATTATATTAAGTACATATAATTATGTTTAAAAATGTCATAACAGTAAATTTTTTATGTTTCTTTTCTTTCTTTATTTCCTACTAATTTCAAACTCGAGAACACAAGGTGCATAGTAAAAAAAATTTCACTATCTTTTCTTTAATAACTCGAGAACAGAGCATTAACTCTTTGTATATAAATCCATTGCATCACTTTCAAGTTTCAACAACCAAATTTAATAAATTAATGATGCCTTTAAGGTTTTGTGATCGGTTACAATTACCCCAATTATATACTTTTTCTATGCCATAAAATATAAGTCAAATGACACAAAAATATACTAAATTTAAGGTTTGTTTCCAATCAAAGTACTCAACTTTTTTTCTTGTACGCAAAGGCGGCAAACTTTTTTTTCTAGCCGATTTAGATTTTTTCTAACTTTCCGTTAACACACTAACCCCTCATTTCGTTATATCCCCAAAATTTGTGTTGATTAAAAATGAAGGTCCTAAATTGACAATTATGTTCAAGTTCAAGTTCACACTACAAAGTTTCTTCATCAGGGGAGTTTTCTTAGTAATATTATTATTTTCTGTGCCTTCGTAACATTTCCCATGAATTTGAGCGAATCAACACGATGCGCGATAATTATTGTTTTCGTATTGAGTTGTGTTGGTCGTATTGGCTGTGAATGGTTACGAACGTTTGATATTTGACTTTATTGGCGTGGGATTCATCACAATAACACACATATAAAATTCTTGGGAGCCATAGAAGTCAAGGTCGACAATCATATGGCCGAATTGATTGACAGCACCATTCTAGGCTCGGGATGATGACACGAGGCTCACAAGAGTCATCAAGATCAACTCGACAGAAATATGCTTCAACAATGATGTTTGACACTGATTCCCATTTCCGACTCATAACTCAGAGTAATATTATGTCTTGTTTTGATAATTCAAATGTCAACACGATTCCGTCAAATCGTTTAGAGGAACCCGTTAAACAGTTAGAAAAGTATAGTTCATCATCGCCACCAACGGAGTTTTCGACGATGAGCGGATACCAGAGACGAGGACACTAAGAAAAAGACGATGGTTGTTATATTTGTAATTATTTTCTGTTATTGGATTTGATAACAATCAAAGATGATGGAGAAAATAGTTTGTTTTGCTGCAAATAAACAATCTTTCATGAAATTTATGATTGTGTATAATACATGAAATCAATTAGATACTAATTTAAATAATTTTAGATTTACATTGTTAAATATTTTTAGAGATGATTGTCAGTTTAAGGGCAGTTTTAAAGATGATTGTCAGAATGTCAGTTTGGTCCTTCATTTTTAATTAACACAAATTTTAAAGATATAACGAAATGAAGGTTAGCGTGTTAACGAAAAGTGAGAAAAACCATAAATCGGCTAGAAAAAAAGTTGGACGCCTTTATATATGCAAGAAAAAAAGTTGAGTACCTGATAGGGAAACAAAATCTAAATTAGTACATTTTTATGTCATTTGCCCTAAAATATATCTATGAAATATTCATCTTAGCTAATTTTCTTTTTATAAGGCGTTCTTTTTAGACGACGTCACGGATTTCACAAGTAGAGAAAAGTTCAATGTAAATTCAAAATTATCTAAAAATTTTATTAACCAATTCTAGCCATCTTTTTTTATCAAATTAAAGAAACTTATTTTCATTCTTTTTTAATTAAATATCTCACAAACCCTTAAACGTTACGCAAAACTCTTATTAATAAGTAACTATTAATTTTATACAAAATGAGTTTATATTTTGTCATCATCAAAAAGGGGGAGATTGTTAATACAAATTAATTCAAAAACGATATTTAATATTTTTTCGATCTCTCAAAACGTTGATAGATAAACAAAATGTAAAAACTTTTACGATAAAATTAAACGTTTACAAATTATTAATCGTAAAATTCCATTTCTAAGATTAGTAATCACTTAAGGTATGAACAAACAAATCATTAAGCATGATTAGTGATCAAGAAAATATTTTTCTTTTATCCATTACATTTTTACAAAGATTTTCACAAAGTAAATTATACAAAATATTTTCTAATTAAAAGAAAAGTTTTATTAAAAACTTAAAATTTAAAATTCAAATTTTCCTCCTAAAACGGAAGCTTTTATACCAGATACAACATTCCTCATAAAAAGACAAAAAAGATAGCGGAGTTTACTGGCGGCCGCCTTATATAATATATATGGGTATATTGGACCGCCGTGACTGCGCCATTACCGTTGGCTTTTCCTGCATATAAATACTGGTCCACCCCTTGCTGAAAATCAGACCTCTTTGCATGAATTTTCTCACACTTTTTCTCTCTCTAAAAACCTTCTTTCTCTCACTAAATATCTTGATCACTAACACATTTTAACTTATTTATAAGTGGATCGTAATCTCTTATTCTCATCTCTCCCTCTCATACAATTGGCAAAAGAAAACATCGTATATCGTCAAGAAATGAAGTGTTAAACAAGTGATCTCTCCTTTCTTCTAAGCATCAAATCTCTATTATAATTATCATGTGTTATTGTGTGATTCAGATATTGTGTAAATCCTAACTGCCATATAATGGGTGTTTGGGTTAACTGTTTTGACCCATGACTTCTAACCCATTGCAGTCTAAATTCGACCCATAATAATAATACTATTTACATATTAAACTTTGGCATATAAGAAATTAAATGGTCTATAACTTAATGGCCAATAATTATGGCCAGCTATATTCATCCTGACAGAGACTCCCTTCCAAGCATCATTCAAAAGTTTGGTATCGATTTCTTACATTCTCCCTAAACAAATATTATCTATGACAGTCTAAACAAACATACATAACAATCCCTTAATAACAGGAAAATAGTGTCTACGCTTAACATCGGTTGCCATTTGTTGAAAAAACCGCGACTACATTTTTTATAGGACATTTTTTTCTCATTAAAAAATTTCAACAAAATAGGTTACCATATCATACAGGCCAAACAATTACTGAAAAATTAAATCTGAAAACATATTTTATAAAAACATATGAAAAAGTATTTTGCCTCACACCAAAACCCAGCCATGCAAACCGGATCTCTTAAAAATACAACATTTACATGTGCCTTCACCATGATATTTGACGTAAACTTTAGCCTAGGGCGTGGACAAGAATAAAACGGTGACAACATCACCGGGAACCTGAAAACATGAATTCAGAAATAAAAACATATACGTAACAAACTCTGAGACAAAGAGATGCACAGAAAAGCATCCCGTCCCAGACCAATGCCCAATATATAATATGTACCTGCCCTTTTGCCACCGTGCAAAACCCCTGGGCCGCAGCCTGCACAGAATTTGACAAAAAGACTGCGAAACAAATTACTCATCCATAAACTATCTGCAAACATATTGCATGAGATATATGGAAAACTCCGTTACCTAACACCAATGCCCATTATCGTAAACTATTACCGTTAAAAGTACAATACATACCCATGTTGTCGAAATGCTATTTCACATAAACCCCGCACAACAGCGTGTAGACAAATCTAACAATAATAGCAACCTCAAAACCCTGAAAAGACAAATCCAAGCATAAGAACACATATATAATAAACCCTTAGACTATCAAGTACTCAAAAAACCATACCATCTGACACAAATACCCGATACCGTAAACCACTGACGTTACACATACAACACGCACCTATTCTTTTGAAATTACATTCTGCATAGCCTCTGGCAAGCAGCCTGCACATAATAACATCAGCCAAAACCTTCAAGCATAAATCCTACCCTATAGCGTGCACACAAATCTAACAGTAATAGCAACCTCAAAAATCTGAAAAGACAAATCCAAGCAAAAGGACACATACATAATAAACCATCAGAATATCAAGTACATAGAAAACCATACCACCCAACACAAATGTCTAATACCGTAAACCATTGGCGTTAACATACAACACGTACCTATTCTTTTGACATTGCGTTCTATATAGCCTCTGGCAAGCGGCATGCACATAACAACATCAGCCAAAACCTTCAAGTACAAACTCAAATATAAGAATTCCCCCCACTAAAATAAAACACAATTTACAACACCTATCATTAAACGCAACTGAGGCGAACATTTCTTTTAAACAAATATAAACAAATACCACATCAGGTAGCATAAATCGTAACCTCAAAAAATGACCAATAATATTATTACTTTTGAACACCAACACACGCTTAAATGATCCAACGCAAACCTTCAAGGAAACAGTTTCAGCAAAACGCAATAAGCCATGCATTACACTAGTATCTACAAATCCACAACTTGTAAACCCTAGACATATATAAACAAATACCCACATCATTCGGCATAAACTATACCCTCACAAAATGACCAATAATATTATCAGTTACGAACAGCAACAAACGCTTAAATAATCCAACGCAAATCTTAACGACACGGTTTCGGCAGAGCACATTTCTCACAAAAAATAAGGCAAATGTTACACACAAAACCGTCAATCCAAAACATGCAACATCAGCTAAAAGCCGATAGGACCTAACATCTATAACCACACTTCCCACCAACAATTACACTACACCAACCATAATCAACACTTCTACAAATCGTTTCAACCCAAACCCTTAAAAACACTAAAAATTAACAACATGCAACAACTATAGCATACAAATTAACAGTTTTAAACAGAATAACAAAAAACATAAACCATTCACATGATGATTGATCAACAAAGTAAATAAAAGAAGCTTAGGTGACGGGCAAAATTTAGGGTCGACACTGTTGCATAGGGCCCACTTTTATTCAACAAAATTAGTCAGTCAAAGAAAGTGTGTGGCCCACGAGCTTAGGGTCGACTTTTTCCATGAAAAGATTTGTTTTCTAATATATAAAATCCATTTAAAATTATATATAAATATATAAACCAATCCATGGCTAAAAAGACGACATCCCGAATTCACCCTAAAACATCATATTGTGCCAAGCCACCTACACACCTGGCCCAACCCAAAGCCAAAGACGTCGTTTTTTTTCACCTTTAAAACGTTTCGTTGCTTCACTATTGAATATAAAAGGGGTACTAATTAAGGGTACTATATCACGAATATGTAATCAATTGTTTTTTGTTAATGTTGATGCAATATTTTTTTGATGTATTTGATACTCTGATTCTAAATGTGTCTTATATGCAACGAATATAAAAGGAGTAGCGAGTACTTAAAACATAACTTTTGATTACTGATAATGACTCACATTACAAGGAAGAAGAACCCTAAAATACATCAATGTCTACAAACACACAAAATACATCAAAAATCATACATTCAAAAAACAACAAAGCATGATCGACTAAAATACATCACGAGTTATAGATAAGCATCATGGTATTGTTGTACTCAATTTTATGATCCAGGTGTTCAATCTCCTCCTTAAGACGTGCAACATCATCCTTAAAACGATACCGCTTTGTCTTTTATCGTTCTTTAAAATCAGTCAAAAATCACAAATTTTGTCCATAGTACCTTAAGGGTTTGAAATACGCAGAAGTCTTTCCTTAGAATAAAAGTGGTCCTAAAAAGGTTGTGGCAGTGGTGGTTGTTGTACAACAACACCAGCCAGTAACGATAGATGTTGTCCATTAATCGACGATGGTGGTTCTTGTGGTGAGTCGGTGATGGTGGTGGTGGTTGTACAGCAACAACGACTGGTGGCAGTGGTGAGTCGCGTAGTGGTGATAGGTTTGTTGAGTTACGTATTCAGCCTTTAACCGCTTATGTGATTTATTGCTTCATGTAATTGCAATAAATGTTAGGTGGTATAAATAGATGGATGAGCATGAAATATTTCTCGCCAAATCAAAGTATCGATATTACATCGTCTCTTACCGCGATAAATCACTACTACTTCATGACGTGACATTGTCTATAAACGCAAATGTGATTATTTTTCATATGGTAAATGTAATTATTACAAAAAAAAGGTACATTATTGTTTGGTATCGCAGCCATCACTATCATTGTTAATGATTTGACATAACATACCATTCAGTCGCTGATGTCTACCTTGCACATGGTTTAGCTTAAATTTTTATTCTAAAATCTATTAAGAACCCGTTTTTTTACATTTTTTCATTAAGTCGTATTTAATTAACAGATAATTTAATGTAGACATCCTCATTTTTATCACTTTGTATTTTAAGTCATCATTCTCTATTAAGTCATAAACAAACAATTTTCATATGACTTAATAAAGTCAGTTTTTTTTCATATTAAATCAATTAAGTTCAAATCAAACACCACCTAAGCAATCGATATGAAATGGATGAATATATTTTGCATAATAAAAAGATATAAAAAAAAATTAAATGTTAGACTGAAAAACTTATATATAGGTGGGTGGAATAAGTCATATATTTCTCAGATCAATCGATCATGTCCCAACTAAAGTCGTTCCCATTTCTCATGATACGTACAAATATCTCACATATTTCTAAACATTTCATCGAAGTCTTAATCACTAAATGCCGTTACATGTACTTTATATCTTATGCAAAAAGATCGTGTTGGTGCATCAAGACGTGAGAGCAGTCATGGTACCAATAAATGCCTGTCTCGAAACGACGGTGTAATTATGTAATGTAATATAATATCATAACACAGAAATAGTATATAAGTTTTATATTGATAGCGAAAATGTAAATATTAAATAGTATAATTAATAAGATAATAGAAATATAAAATTTTATATTACTAGAATATTTTAAAAAATGTTACTAACCTTTGCAGCTTTTTTATTTAGAGTTTGTTAGTCTTCAAATTGTTGTATTCTAATATAATATTATCTTATTAATATAGTAGTGCTATTTCTAAGTGAAAAATAAAAAATTAGTCTTCGTTATGTTTACTTTTTCTTTGTTTCATTTTAAGGTCAACGCGTATGTTTTATGAGTTATACACGATGTATTTAATTCTAGACATTCGTCAGTTTTATCACTTTTTTGATTGATTTAAGTCATATGCAATTGATTTCGTCTGAGTTAAAGATGGATTTAATCGTATTAGTTCAATTTTTCAGTTATCGTGTTTTAACATGTAGACTGTTAATATATAGAGATGATTGAGTCAGCTTTTTGATTCATATTATGATATACGTTACACATTAAAGAGAGTGAAAATCATAAGACTACCACCTAAGCGGAAAATCGATATGAATGTTTGGGAGATTGAAGGTATATTGTGCATAATAGAACAAGATATGTAAAAAAAGTCAATTAAAGGTCAGATTGATAGATGTACACTATGATAATAGAGTCTTCTGATGAGAAATAATTTATATATAGGTGGGTGGAATGTAAGTTGTCATATTATTTCTCTGTTGTATCACATTCGACTGTCCCAACTAAAGTCGTCCCATTTCTCTTGATACGTCATATATCTCACATATTTCTAACGTTTCTTCATAAAGTCTTTAATCACTTATATGCCGTCTACAGGTACGCTTTTATCTTATGCCAAAAGATCGTCGTTGTGAGGTGCATGTCGAATGGTACCAGATAAATTCGGTCTCGATAACGTCGGTGTTCATCCGGGTTATAAAACATTGCATTCGTTTGTTTTAGTGTACGCTTTGAATTCGATGTCAAAAGTAGCAGTATACTTCGTAATAAGGATTAGCTCTCGTAGAAGACGTTTAAGTAGGACTCGTTGCATAAAATATGATACCATAGTTTGTCGATGAAATTTACCTTGTGTTTGTTTGCCGGGTGGTGTTTCGTGTGGGTTAGGTGTGCTGATCGGCCGTGATGGGGGGGGGGGGGGGTGTTGGGGGGGGGGGGGCTTATGTGGTGTTTTTTTCTTTTGCTTTATGTTTTTTTTTGTTTTGTATTTTGTATTTTTGTTTATTCATGTTTTTATTTTTTGTTCATTTATTGTGTTCTTGATAGAATTAATTATTAAATTTTGGTTATATGAGTGACTTATATTATTTTGTTTTTTACGAGTAATATAACGGTGTCAGTATAATTTGATAAATCAGGACGCAACAATTTTCTGTGTATATTGTGTTGTGATGGTTTGTGGTCAACTTTAATCATCCTCTAAGACCGATATCAGATTCGGCACGTAGATAAAATAGCCCGGAGGGGGGTTGTAAACGGAGTTTGCGGTCGCGTTTTTTTATCTTCCCGGTATGAGGTTGGATATATGAGGAGGTGTGTGGTAGCGGTATGGTATTTTCGGGGGGGGTGGTACTCGGGAGGGGATGGGGGGCACGTTTGTGATTTTTTATAAGGGGGGGGAGGGGGAGAGGGAGCCGGGTAGTGGTTCATCGTTTGGGGGGGGGGTGTGGGTTGGGTTCGGGGGTTGTCTGGGCGATGGTTGTGTTGCCAGTTAGCACGTGTGTGGGGTTTTTTTTGTTTTTTGTCCTGGCTTTGTTATAGGCTGCTTTTTCTAATGGGATTATTTGTTTTATGATATATGGGTTTGTATAGGTTTTAGGTGTGCCATATTATTTATAATATTTAATGTTTTTAACTCTGTGTTTCTTGTAGAGGGATCTTTTATTTTTTTTTTTATAGTATTAGGTAGCCATGCAAGTATCGTACATACATAATACCTAGCGTGGGTGGATAAATTCGTTTTTCGTTTTTTTTTGTTTAACTTTTTTTTTTGATTTTTTGTTTTTTGTTAATTCTGTTTTTATTATGGATGATTTTTTTTTTTTTTTTTTTGCTATGTTTTTTTTTTTAAGTTCTTTTTACTCTTTTTTTTTATATTTTTTTATTTTTTTGATTTTTATTGTTATTTTTTTTTTTCGTTTGTTATGATATTTTTTTTTTGGTTATTTGTTTTACCGCTATGGATTCTCTTTTTTTTTTTAATGATGTAAGTTGTTTTTTTTTTTGATTAAATATATTGTATTATCACAATATCCATGTTGTTATCCATATTGGTTTCTTTAGTTCATCTTTATTTGTATTGTTGTTTGTAAGGTTACGAATATCTTCTGCCAGTTGATATGTGTTATTCGTCAGAATCTAAAGGGATAATCTATGGCGTTTTTTTTATATTTTTTTGTTGGTTATTATATATGTTAATATTTTAATTTGTGTTATAATATGTGTATTGGTTAAGTCGATAAATTAGTACTTTTGTAGCTCGTCGAACCAAGCTCATTCACACAAACGCTCAATAGTTCCGCGAACTACAAGCAGCAAAGACGACGGCAGCATCTGCTAAATGTATTGTCAGAGATTATCGATATTAAAATGGGTGAGTGTTGTTAAATTTATTTGAGGAAAAATTTGGTAGTTGTAACCGGTTGAAGTATCACAACCCATCGTCTCCTATGTCGTCTTTTATTGGGAACGAAATCTTCCCATTTAAATTTCAACGTGTGAAATAATTAGTACTTTGTAGCCCGCAATTATTGAGTAACAACGATGGCTAACTTATTTTTTTAAACATCGAGTAATCAATGTCATGTTGGTATCACCTCTATAAAAACACCATAATCCACATCTCGCTAGTGAATCCGCATAACCCACCTTTTTACTAATGATTAATAATGTTTGTTCTTTGAATTATGTTTGCTAGATTAAATTAGGATATGGGAAGATTTAACATTTATTTTAGAAGACCTGCAATTATTTCCAGACATTTGAAAAAGAAAGGGGATCGAATAATGATTCAGAAATGGAGAAAATAGCTAAGATAGAATTAAGAAACAGATAATTAAAATGGGTCTAAAATTGTCAAAACGGTTACTTGTTAGTGAATCCGCAACCATGTTGACTCTCTACACAGTGTTTATGTGTTGCCTTTTTTTCTCTCATAAATAAGTTGAACATGATGCAAAATCAAGTTTACTAGGTTTATCCAATGTACTTCGGATTGGCCGGATTGTCTATATGTCCAGAAATGAAATGTGAGCTTCAGGACCCATTGTCATGACCTATGATTCTTATTCCATGGTTGAAAAAGTACAATTATTAAGTTTCACTCTGTAAAGTTAAAATATCAAAATGACCGTCACCCAATATAAAAAGGCAATTATTTTAAAGAATTAATTTTAACACTCATGTTTATTATCGACACACTCAACTTTTCGCATTATATATTGATACATTATTTACTTTTTGCTTTATTTAGTTACATTTGAGTATGCAAATCAAAATAAAAAATATTTAAATCATCTCCCATAAATTTAACATGAAAATGTCAGCCCTCATGGGACTACCATCTACAAAAGTTAGAAACTGTCATAAAGGATATGAAGCAGACATATCCCCATACATGATACTATGATAGTATGATACATACATGTACAATAGTAAAAAGTACATAGAAAGAAAAAAATGAGAGAAACTTATTGATTATTTTATTTTTGATATCAATACCATTTCCTAGTATTAAATTTGAGTAAATACCTAAATGGTGATCTTCAAGAAAATTAACATGATGATCACCCAAAGAATAAATAAATAATTATATAATAACATTTAGATTAGATTATGACAGGGAACTAAGCTCAAAAGATTATGACAGGGAACTGCAGCACCAAAAACTCAGCAGAAGCTCCAAAGAGGAATATCACCAATAATATCATCTTCGATCAACAACGAGCATGAAGGATCAAACATTGCCTCATCGTAAATTATGTCGTTATATATAGGTGCATCCATTATATACCAAGACCATGGTTCATACATGCTAGTGTTAAGTGATTCACTTGCCAACAATATCTTATCGTCTAGAGGACTTATTGGTGATTGTGAAAACGATGAAGACGGAGAAGAAAGTAATGATGATGAGTCAGAAGGTGAATCGATTAGCAATGACGAATGGGAGGATTGGGAGCATGTTGTAGTCATGATACGATCAGTGGCGGCTGCAGCAGCCGCCACTTTTTGGATTGATTTTGGTGACATGGCACCAGTGGAATACTCGAGGCCGTTGTAGTGATGAGGAGGGAAATTGAGATTGGCTGACGGCCCTTTTAGGCATAAAAGGGCCGCGTCATAGGCTCTAGCTGCAGCCTCAGGAGTTGAATGTGAGCCTAGCCATATTCTTGTTTTTTGATTGGGTGCTCGAATTTCGGAGACCCATGAACCCCAAACCCTCATTCGTACTCCTCTATACTTCTTTTTACTCGACGTGTCTAAATTGGGATTTCCATCTTTCCTCTTCATGTGTTATTGAAGCTCTTATGTGCACACTTTTAACTTACGAAACAGATTGAAATAGGGTATAAGTGATGATGAAGGATATAGCATATTGTGGATTTAATTTATAGTGTTTTGAGTGAGGCAAAAACAAGTGAAATGGATGACAGAACTAAACCCCTCTTGGAATGGAACCGAAATAGTAGAAGAATCAATAAGGGTTGAAACCGAAATCGGTTATAGCCTGCTATGTACAACCGAATTAAGAGATCCCATCAATGACCCCTAGCTCGAATCCGACGATTGTCACACCTTGACAATATGTAAACCAATACTATACAGCCTCTGGAAGTGATCTTGGGTTCGAATCTCTAACGGAATAACCCAATCACAATCAACCGAAATAGGAGGCTGTTTTTGGTAAGCAACAGAATACGAGACTGCCTAGTCTTTTGGTTTTGATTCGGCTGTTGTGAAGAAGGAGAAGAAAGGGAAAAGTTGCTGTGTTTTCTCTTGTGTTATATCTCCCTATGAGGACAGGAGATCGGAGGGTATAATAGCCTCCAAGTTTCACACAAGATAGAGCAAGGAAAAACAACTTGTGATAGGGTAAAACACACAAGTGTAACCTAATCACTTCTCTTCCATTCATTCTATATCCAAAATGAACCTACACTCAATGAAATCATTCTTGTAACCTCCATTGGCCGCCATTCATTTAGGACAGCCAAGGATGAATGTCTTGTTCATTTAAATGTCCGAATGGTTTACATTTAAATTAGTTCTCCGTGTAGTTTAAAACGTACTGTAAATGTTTTATGTGTGTGCCCCAATAGGACTCCACACGCTTCTAGTTTCAATCGGCTAGTTCATACTCACATATTCAACAGCTCCCACTTGGGTGTTGGAGTAGCAAAACTGCACGTGTACTAACGACCGAAAAACGTCTAGGCATCAACTTCACATTCGTTTTTAAAACTAGAAGTGTCTGAGATCAAGTTTCTTAAACATTCTCATAGCTTGGTTATTTGTCTTGCTATAATCATCCCTTTGTTCATATACGTTTAAACCATGGTTATGGATCCTACACTCTTCCATATAGTTTAACCAATTTTGATTCTCGTTATAGAATCTAATCAGATATACCAAAGGTAATCATGAAACATCTTGCATTACCATTCTGGGTTCGCCAAACAATTATCTGATTATTCTGGAGAGGCGGCAAGGTATTATTCTGACATATAAGTGGAGGAACAAATTTTTTGTTGAATACATGTGTTGTGAATGCTGCTTCACATCAACTTCTATAATAGTCTTTATACACTACCATTTTAAGGTCTAGCGTTTGAATAGAATTAAAAAGTGATATCCCCACATACAGAACTTGTTTGTATTCTACAAAGTCTAAGGATGCTTATAACCAGTTTTGATTGAATTTTACCTTATGACAACGGATTCATAAAGTAAACTTCAAATGTTGGGGTGTCCAATACGCATCCCTTGGGGTAACAACTGAGTTTGGTGGGAACCTTCCATATAGTTAATAGAATATAACCAACACTCCTTTGCCTTATGTAACAATCACTCCCATATTGTTAACGACAATGGTCTTATTTAGAATGATAAAATCATTCAAGGAATAAATTATGCAAATTACAGGACAAACAATTGTTATATGAATGAAAACAAATACCAGTTATCTTTATTCATCAGAAAATAAAATTGTCTTACAATCCCAATTATCCAATGACTAATAAACCAGAATTTACATGACAACTACAGGATGAGAAGCATTCAAATATTCCTAGTAAGTTCTGAATGCTTTGGAAAAGTAAACGCTTTTGTAAACGGATCGCTAAGTTTGTCTTCCGTGTGAACTTTTTCTAACTTTATGTCACCAAATTCAATAACTTCACGAAGGTAGTGAACTTTGGCATGGAAATGTCTAGCACCTTTAGTGATTCCAGATTCATTAGCTATAGTGATTGCTCCAGTATTATCACAATACATATTAATGGGTTTTTCAATTGTGGGAACAACACCGAGCCCAGAAATGAATTTCCTAAACACCCTAAAAGCTTCTTTAGAAGCACTCAAATGCAGCATTATACTCAGCTTCTGCAGAAGGAAGTAGCGAAAATGGTTTGCTTGGCCACTCTTCCAGTCAACAGCACTCCATATAAACGAAACACAAATCCTGTCTGAGATTGAGGTCATCAGCATCACGTCAGTACTATCAGTTTCAGTGTAGCAAGAAACCCTGAGCTCTGTTTTAGTCTACCTCGTAAACTAGAAACATGTCCTTAGTATTCCTGAGATACTTCAGAATGTTCTTGACAGTTTAGTCCAGTGAAGATCACCTGGATTCTGTTGAAATCGGCTTGTTATGTTCTGAGCGAACGCAACATCAGGGCGAGTACATCTCACAGCATACATAATAGAACCCACAGCCGAGGCATTATGGAAACACTTTGCTGCGACTCATTCTAGAGGGTAGAGGCACCTTGTGATTTACTCAATCTAAGCTTATCCTGCATGGGGATACTTCCACGTTTGGAATTCTCCATGTGAAAAACCGTTTAAAGATTTTCTTCGGATATACGCACTTTGACATAAGCCAATCAACCGTCTTAGATTATCTATGTAGATTCTTGATTCCAAAAATATATGCAGCTTCACTAATCTCTTTCATGGCAAATCACTTTCAGGTAGATTTTACATCTTGTAACATTGGAATGCTGTTTCCCATGATCAATATGTCGTCGACATACAAGATTAGGAAAGTAACATTACTCCCACTAGCTTTTAGATATACACATGGCTCATCAGCATTTTGACTGAAACCAAATTTCTTTATTTCATCATCAAAACGCTTATTCCATTGCCTTTGATGCTTGCTTAAGCACAATAAATGGACGTTTAAGCTGCCATTCTCGGTTTGGATATTTTGGTTGACAAAACCTTCAGGTTGCCTTTCCATGTAACCTCTTCATTGAGATATCCATTGAGGAAGGCAGTTTTGACATCATTGCCTAAATTCATAAGTCATAGTACGCGGCTATGGTATACGAATCTAATTGGCTCATAATGTCTGCAACAGGAGAGAAGGTTTCCTCATAATCATTCCCTGGGGTTTGAGTATAGCCCTTTCGCACAAGACGAGCTTTCTAGGTGTGTAGCTCCATCCATGTCGGTCTTTTTCTTAAAGAAGACAAACTTGCTACCAACGGTTTTGCCATTAGAGAAGTTTTAACCAAGATCCAAAAACTTCGTAGTCTTTCTTGGATTGCATTTCCAATTCATAGCTGTAAGTCATTTATCCAGACTCTAGGTCTAACAAGGCAGTTTATAAGTTGGCGGCGTTCACGAGATCCCTAACTCATGTTCCTCAGCATCGATGTATAAGCACATGCGATCTGTGGGACGTCGTGTCCTTGTGGACCTACGAATGGGAATGATATCACTTTGAGGTTCATCTATTTCTAGATCATCCTCTTCATGATTTAAGCTAGTGTCTATAGAAGGATGCGTATCTTCTTCTTGAATAATTTCAAGATCTTCTAGACTCCCACTTGCTTCTTGATTTATAAGACTATTCTCTAGGAATTCAGCATTCCGAGCAACAAGGACTTTGTTCTCGGGTGGGTAGTAGAAAGAATATCCCATTGTTTCCTTTGGGTATCCTATGAAGATACACTTAATAGACCTGGGTTCTAACTTGTCAGGCTTGGTAAGAGTATCTCGCTTAACAAGTGCCTCACAACCCCAGACTTTTAAGTAAGACAACTTAGGGGCTTGCCCATGCCATACTTCGTATGGTGTCTTTTCAACCTTCTTAGTTGGAACCATATTGAGAATGCGTGCAGCAGTCTCAAGAGCAAAATCCCAAAGGACTTTGGAAGGAGTTGTTTGACTATCAAGATCGAACCATAATCTAGTATGGGTTCTGTTTCTCCTCTGCGACACCAATTGTGTTGTGGGAGTGTAAGGAGGAGTACGATGGGATAAATTCCATGATCCTTGAGATGATCCAAAAAACTCTTGACTATATATTCGCCCCCTGATCAGAACGCCGCGATTTTATGGTCTTACCGAGTTGATTTTATACTTCCTTTTCAAACACTTTGAAAGTTTCAAACACTTTATGTTTATGCTTTAACAAGTAAACATAAACCATAACGACTAATGTCGTCAGTGGAAGTGACGAAAAGTAGCTTGCTCCTTGCACTCTGAAGTGTTCTTAAATGGGCCAATACTTCGGTGTGTATTAGTCCATAGTAAGTCTTTGGCCCTTTCCACTTGATGTGTGTAAGGTTTTCTTGCCAATTCTTTCCAGGACATTACAAGGAAGCATTTTTCATAAAGACTAAGGTCATTGATTGAGAAGTCCATAGTGTTGAACTTTTCAATGCGTTTCTTGCCTGATGTGTACCAAGACGGACAATGCACAAGAGCAGCAGAGTCAAGTCTAGCTTGGCTCTTTTGTTGCTTACAGTATATATAGCAATGTTCATTTGCATATGAATTAGACAAATCAATTTCAGAAAATTCCCATCCCTTTAGGATAGCACTAAAATAAACATGTTATTCCTAGAAACTTGATTTTGTATTATTACGAAGCGGTTAATATAACCATCTTCGTTCAAACGGGAAACTGAAATTTTTTATTTTATTCGCATACTAGTAATAGAAGGAGCATAATGACAATGTTCAAAACAATAACTAATCCGCTAGGGAGAGATAAATCAAAGTTGCCAATAGCTTCCACAGCTTTCACGTTGACCATTGCCCACGTACAAGCTAAGAGCCCCCGGCTTCAGTTTCCTACTTGCCCTTAGACCCTGCGTTGTATTACAAATATGAGTACCACAACCAGTGTCATAGATCCATGATCTATTAAGGAAAGTATTGAGTTCTATAAACGGAAGATACTGAACCACCACCTGCTCCAGTGGCTGTGTTCTTTTCTTTCTTTAGCAACTCGGCTAAGTACTGAGGACAGTTCCTCTTCCAATGTCCTGTCTCACCACACTCATGACAGATTGAGTCCTTTGCGGGATCTTCCCTCTTGGGTGGAGGGGGAATCTTGGGCTTGGGAGCATAAGCGTGCTTATGTTTCCCATTCCCTTGATTTTGTTCCTGCCAGCCCGTTGAGGAATGCGGTTTGTTGTGCTTTTTACCTTTCTGGACTTTACCAGCTCGAATAGCATGGTAGAGCCAGGAGGTTGTTTTTGGCGAATAAGAGTTTGCTCATGGAGTCTTTAGCATAGCATGCAACTTGTTAACAGTCTCTCCCAGGCTATGCATGTTGTAATCTGCACAAACCGTCAAATTTCCTTGCGCTAGGTACCGATTAGGAATCAGGACTCCAGCAAGGCCAAGTGTCACGGGGTGCCCACACCCAAACGCTCTAAGATTGTCAATATAGCCTTCATTCTCAGAACATTGAGGTAATGACTTACCCTTCTTCCTGTTTACAGGCGTGAAAATCACGCGTAGTCTGTAGAAGCTCCTGCTCTGCTTGCTGGGCAAACAGAGCTTTTAACTCCTTTAGCATGTCATTAGCATGGAGATTTTCCAGATTTCATTGGATCTCTGGCTCCATGGTCATGAGCATGAGTCCAGCAATCTCTTTTGATCCTTTAACCCAAGCAGTATGAGCTGCAAGGATTTCAGGAGCAACATGCTGACCCGCAGGAGCTACAGGAGCAGGAGGAAGTGGCTGCTCTAGGTAATTCAACTTATCATCAATTGATAGTACAATCCTAAGTTGTCTATACCAATCAATAAAGTTGGGTCCAGTCAGTTTTTGCTTCTCGATACGATGCCCCTGAAGAACCGAATTGTTACCAGACGAGGTTGTCATCTACAAATTGTGAAAAAAGTTCTTTTTTAAATATTAGTATTGTCGTTAATTAAATTCTTAAAGGAATAACTACCCAATTAATTTACTATCTAAGACTAAGAGACCCTTCTTGACCTCACCTATTTTTTATACGAAGGTTGACAACGTGTAAACAAGTGGGGCAAGAGGTAAGCGACGAGCGTTAATTGCATGGAATTGCAACTTTAGATTTATGTGGGGGACTAATGACATTGTAACTCTTTTTAGTAATGTCAAAAAGCATATTTTGGTCTCATCTTATGCCTCGGTGTCGAAGTCTGACCAGGAATACTGATTTAAGTCCCACCAAAACATAACGTGCGGAAATTTGGATATTGGTCTTGTCCTATGAAATAATTCGCCATGGGTTTGGCAAGGCTTAGGTCTGCCCAGAGAAGTCAAGCCCAAAAGACGTGTTCTAGGTTGGTGGCATAGACTTAAACTTTATAAGGTTATACAAAAAAATGTGACAAAGTTGTGTACAAGAAGCATGCAAACATCTTGTAGCACAAAGGTAAGACACATTTTGTGTTAACCTATTTGGTTTTGCAATCATTTTGTCAAATGTTCCGTAGCTCCATTTAGGAGCACAAAGAAGCGGAGAACAGGTCGCGCGATGCGTATTCAAAAAACCTGGACTTATTTGGGGAATATTAATTCAACCTGCCTTAAACTTCTCTTTTAGTTTGTCCATAATGGGTGAGCCATACTTCCAATTGACTAATGATGCTATGTATGTTAAGAAACCCCTTTTGTTAACATTTAGTTTTATTGATACCAATATGGTGGGATTACAAATGATCAAACCCTATTATTGTACTCACTACTTAGTCGAAGACAAGTAATTCTAATAATTCTTCATATGCCGAAGAAGGTAGTGGGGCGGGAGAAAATGAAGATCAATTCCAACCCAATATCGGCATGTTAAAACTAAGAGCTTTCACAAGAATTCAAATTTCATAGTTTTTATGTCCTAATTTATTTGTCCAAAAACCCCGGTTTCACAAATAAACACTTAATTGGTCTCAGGTAATAAAATTATGTGTGTAATATTAGATGTTCAATCCAAATTACTTTATAGTATTAGTCAGTTTTAAGAGTCTTCATACAAACAATCTATATTTGCAAATATGACTGACACAAGGCTATTACATATAAGCATATTAAACTGGGACTAATAATGGATTGAAAATTGAGGAACAACTCTTAAAATGAAAGCAGTAAATCACATAATGCCTCGAGTTCTCAAAGAGTCTTCCCCAATTGGAGAACCATAAGACATCTCACAAGGTTTCTGCTAAAGTGACTAGATCGCCACCATACTCATAAACTTGATTGCGTGAGTTTCAGCGAGATAAAGCCAAGAATAGATTAACATAGCAACTTAATTAACAATTTAATTTTTAATCTATACTTCTTTTTATCATTTTATGTTTGTGTTCATTCTAGGTTGGTTATTTAGTTATGGCAAGGATTGCATGTCGTTGCCATAATTTACAATAGAAACAATAAATAAACCAATTACATGCAGCCCTAGCGTGTTAACATCGTATGCAATCATAATACTAAAATAATTGGTCGTGATGCCACTGTGGAAATTAACAATCAAGTTAAACCATTAACTACTAGAGTGCGCAGCGGATAGGATCTAGTCCCAGTAAATAATTAAACATACACATTAAAACACTTTTTTAACGGACATGTAAATTAAATAGGAACATACCCTCGTCGTCACCAGCAAATCAAAGAAACCAAGAATGAGAAACGAGTGACTAAGTTGTCACCTCTATCAGTGCTCACACAAACACGTAAACAAGCACGCCCGGATGCTAGTCCAAACCCCACGTGTATCCAATACAATAAGTAAACCAAGTGCTTCTGAAAACCGATCACCTAAACCCACTCTTGGAATAGAACCGAAATATAGAAAGAATCAATAAGGGTTGAACCGAATTCGGTTATAGCCTTGCTACAGTACAACCGAATTAGAGATCCACGACCCCTAGCTCGAATCCGACGATTGTCACACCTTGACAATATGTAAACCAATACTATAAAGCCTCTGGAAGTGATCTTGGGTTCGAATCTCTAACGGAATAACCCAATCACAATCAACCGAAATAGGAGGTGTTTGGTAGCCAACCCGAATACGAGACTTGTAGTCTTTTGGTTTTGATTCGGCTGTTGTGAAGAAGGAGAAGAAAGGGAAGAGTTGCTGTGTTTTCTCTTGTGTTATATCTCCCTAAGAGGCTGAGATAGGAGGGTATAAATAGCCTCCAAGTCTCACACAAGATAAGAGCATGGAAAAAACCTTGTGATAAGGGTAACAACCCACTGTTTAACTTTATCACTTCTTCTTCCATTCATTCTTATACAAAATGAACCTAGACATCTCAATGAAAATCATTCTAGAACCTCCCTGCCGCGCCTTAGCATTTAGGACAACCAAGGATGAATGTCTTGTTCATTTAAATGTCCGAATGGTTTACATTTAATAGTCTCCGTGAAGTTAAAACACGTACTCTAAATGTTTTATCGTGTGTGCCCCCAATAGGCTCACACACTTCTAGTTGCACTCGGCTAGTTCAACTCACATAATCCAACAGCCGCAGCCTCAGGAGTTGAATGTGAGCCTAGCCATATTCTTGTTTTTTGATTACGTGCTCGAATTTCCGAGACCCATGAACCCCAAACCCTCATTCTTACTCCTCTAAACTTCTTTTTACTCAACGTGTCTAAATTGGGATTTCCATCTTTCCTCTTCATGTGTTATTGAAGCTCTTATGTGCACACTTTTAACTTACGAAACAGATTGAAATAGGGAATAAGTGATGATGAAGGATATAGCATATTGTGGATTTAATTTATAGTGTTTTGAGTGAGGCAAAAACACAGTGAAATGGATGACAGAAAGTATTTCTATTCAAATATTTTCGTTGACTATTTTGGCATAAACCTTCTGCAACTATCCTTTTTTGTCATTTGAGTCCATAAACTTTCTGAACAATGCTACATTGCTTGTACAAAAGTATAACACGACATTTGTTTGAACAATGCCTACATTTCTCGTACAAAAAGTTCAAACACTCAATTTCAAAGGTTACACTGTTTTAATTAACAGATCTGAACTTTAATTAGAACGACAACGTTGTTATGTGTATCTAAAAAGTTGATGCTTACAAAAATACAGAAAATGTTTAAACTAATTACATTCAATATGAGATTTTCTTTACGATAACTAGTTACCATCTTCCTACGTGAATAAAACTATATTATCGTTATGTAATGTCGCTATGTTTTAGATTGAGGTGTGTTAGATGATAAAAAAGGGGACACGAGAGGCAAAGGGAAACAATAACTTATTTGGAGCATGCATGAATTCTTATGTAGGTTGGTTCATGTTTATGTCATTGAGAAATTAGGAGAAATTAGTTGAAGGTTAAATCTTTTTAGTAGTTTGAAGGACTCATCATGGAACTACTATGGGAAAGTAGGGGTCAAAAGTTAACTATTCTAATAACATATGAGAGGGATTTCAGGAGTCTTACATAGAAAATGAAGTCATTGAAGGTTCCATACATTAGTACATAACTAAGAAGTTTCCTAAGCCAGTTAAGAGAGTAACCTTAAATAAACAGCTATTGTTAAAGAGTGTTTTTGTAGTAGTCTCTAGTACATGGGAATCAAGGGCATATAGGTAATTAACGTGTACACATGTGTCTCCTTTTGGGCAATACTGATAAAAGTCATAAAACACAAAACATCATCTTCAAACCTTTTTTATGTCATTTTAGTCAAAGATTTACCCAGTAGGGGTTGTGAATCTTTTATAATGCTGAAAAACTGAAAAACTATTTATAACAAAATAGTTACTTTGAATGCTCTAAGTTATTCGAAGTTTGGAACCGCTAATAAGAATGTTCATTGAGCTTTTAAATTAGC
>BQNB010092289.1:4852-24484 GCA_026074375.1 Tanacetum coccineum | reverse complement strand
CTTGAAGATGTGATTGCAGGAGCCTCGGGATCTCAGAAGTTTGACTGAGTCTAGGTTGGTATATGTTTATCATTGTTGCGTATTTGATTTATTGATGTCTTTTGGAATCATAAATTATGTTGAGCAAAGGTTCACCTTCGCTTTTTTCATTGGTATTGCCGCTTTCTAGTTATTTTTAATTTTTTATCTCTGAATCTTGAATTTGTGTTTGTTTGGTTGTTTTAATAATCCTTAAACTTTATTTGTTTGTGTCACTTTTAACATTAATATGAATGTGCAAAGGACTTTAACCCTGTCTCCAATCGAACTTGAACTCCATTAAAACCTGAGAAGTAGCGTCTAAATGCTAAAGATTTAGTGTTGCTATGGGTCAGTGTCAAGTGGCGTCTAAATGCATAATTTGCCGTAAAAGTCTTTGTGGTTTCATTTGTCTAAATTCATTCTCCATTAAATGCACACGCCAAATGCCTAAAATCTTGTCCCAAATCTGTATCGTTTAATCTTTTTGCCACATAAAATTCATGATGAAGACTTATATGACAATTGATGAAAGGAATCAGCAAACAATCAGTAAATCTATTTTATCGCAATAAACATGAGCATATTTCTTCCTCCAAACACCTAAAAGTATGTCTTAGTAGCGCAATAAACATAAGCTGCCTATAAAAAAGTATGGGATTGCTTATTCGCTTATTAAATTTGACTCATTAGCTATCTACAAAAAGTGTTGCAGGCGAGCCCGATCCTACCCGTATTTAGATTTACCCGACCCAGTTTCTACTTCTGCATCATCAAATAAAATGTGGCAAGTGCCTAAGTGACTTTTCTGATTAGTCGGTCAAAAGGACAGAAATCATGGTTACCAAAAAAAACTTATAAACATCCCAGAAAATTGACATATTGCAGCCGTTAGTGGACCTCCCAAAATACTATGTACTTCAGTTTCTATAGGAAAAAAAGAGTAATCTTTATTTGTTTCCTGTTTATTCTAACGACAAATTTTTTTCATTCTAAACACAACTTATTATGATCTGATCTTCATCTTATGAAACATCTTGAGCGGCTAAGACGGGTCAAAAGTCACTTAAAGATTGTTCAAAATTCATAAAACCTTGTAACTCGTTTTTCTCAATTGAAGGAAAAAAAATAGAATAAGAGTTTTTACGGTTCAGCGTGACCTGAAGCTACTTCATTTGACCCGTCCTAAACACCCTCCCATTTTTATACACTATGAGCAAGTGTCAGATGAGTCAAGGAAGCCTTACCATACGGCTAAAATGTGGCAAGTGCCTAAGTGACTTTTTTGATTAGTCGGTCAAAAGGTTTGAAACCATGGTTACCCAAATATAAACTTATAAACATCCCAAAAAATTGACATATTGCAGCCATTAGTGGACTTCTTAAAATACTATGTAGTTCATTTTGTATAGGATAAAAAGAGTAGTTTTTGACAATTCACTGCCCATGTAACCTTCTTTTAACAGACTTACATTTAGTTTTCATGATTAGGATCTTGGGCTAAAGATAAAAGGCGTATACTAAAGGGATTCATACCAGATGACATGAAATAGGAAATGTCAAAAGCTATAAACAACAGATTTCGATGATGCGTTAAATTTGCATTGACACCAAACACCCTTAAGTTTCATTAACTCATTTAGAGACTAATTACATTTCAGATTTGGTCAGTGTAGGACACCAAGGATAGCAAATTGTAGTTTCTACTCCAATAAGTCCACCAAGGACTGCAAATTGTAGTTTATTATTTTCAACAAACAAAGAAACTACTATGGTGTATATTGGCCTACACTTGATGTTTGCATTCGTTTTTTTAAATACAATCTGAGGACGAATCTATACTATTTGATTTAGAAACTTTGAACCATTTACTTATGAATGTGTCGATTCTGGATGTGTTCTCTTAAGGGTCGGACTTGTTGTAAACTTGATTACCACCTAAGATAGTTTGCCAGCTTGTGATTAACCACCTAGTGACACTACATGAGTATGAAAGATAGTAAGAACAATTGAAAAAAGGAGTATACCATAAAATTGAAAAATCATTAATGTAATCGCAAACTAAACACAATAATTAAAAACAAATCAGTTATACAATTCAAGTATGAATTGTGCAAATAATTAAATAAGAAAAAATTCAATAAAAACTATGTACCTTTAATAGCAATTCATAACACTTTTTATGATGCTTTTCCCAAAATTTTAGCCCTAATTTAGAAGAGGTGATACAAATTGGGAAGAATAAGAGTAGATATTACTTTTCCTTCATAAGAATCGAAAATCTGAGAATATGGAAGAATTGATTGTGATGTTTCTTTAGTTGGAGAAGGGTTTTTTTCTGTTACTGTGATGAATGAAGGAGACCCGAGAAAACTTTTTCTTTATCATATGAATTTGTTGGTTAAACACCTTTCATTAATCGGGGCGATGTTGAATTAGGGTTTTCTTCATGTAGGTCGATTGGTGGTGGTCGGAGGTTGAGATGGGATTATGTTTTTTTTGGATATTTGGTCGTGTCTGCTGAGAATAAGGTAGGGTTTGTGTTGTTTACATTTAGATCCTTCAAGTTTATAATATCAATTCCGTTTTTCTAAGTTATTTTTTTCACGTTTTTGACACATAAACTTTCTTGTGAGATTTTCATTCTACACGATTTTTTTCCAATTTTTTTTAGAGTAAACTGCAAAAATCATCCATGTGGTTTGTACTTTTTGTCATTAATTATCTCTAACCGATACTATTCGCAATAATCATCCCTGAGCGTTGAAATATTCAGCAAAAATCATCCCTCACCACGAATTATGAAGGGTAATTATGTCATTTAAAACACACAGGGATGATTTTTGCCAAAATATGTTTAAACCAAAGGATGATTTTTGCAGTTTTACAAAAAAAAAACTAATATTCACAATTATAATTATTTTTTACTTTTTTTAATTAAATCATCACTTCATTATAATAATATAATTTACAACAAATTAGAGGGGAGCGGAGATACTATCTGGGTCTTCACTCTTTTGCGTCAAAGACGATATTATTATTATTATTATTTCGAGTATCTATTTTTTTTTTTTTTTTATTATTATTATTATTATCACTTCGTTAGAATAATAGAGATTACAACAAATTAGAGGGAAGCCGAGATACTATCTGGGCCCCCACTCTTTTAGCAATGGAAAAACTAATCCTATTAAAAATGTGGACAGCAGCGCGGGCCCCAATATCTTGAGCCATGGAAAACTTCCGGACCCGCTTCAGTAAAGTAACCGCGTCTTTCTCAAGTTCCCCAAAAGAAGAAAACGAGAAAGGGAGAAATCCGTATCCAATATCTGCACATTTAGTCATATACTTACCCCGTTTGCGCTGTGCGTGCATCAATCACCACCCGGCCAGGCACAAAGTCAGTCATCCCTGTCTGTGTCAAAGGTGAGGACCCCGTCAAATCCACACACACATCAAGCCCTCCCTCCCACGAATAGAGTAACATATCCGCAGGACGTAAGGCTTTGTCACCATCTCCACCAAGCCCAATGTCAACCTCTTTGCCAGCGAATCCTGACCGAGAAACAAATGTCTATCTATTTTTTTTTTTAAGTATCACGCACAGTGTTATTGTCGGTATGCTTGATACAATAACACCAGAGCACGACTCAAAAACATGCGTCCTCCCATAAACTGTCCCCCGTAAATATTTTGACACAAGTGAGCACGGCTTGGAGACAGAAAATAAGGGGACACCTAAACGGTAACACAGAACACAACGGTAGGTCTTACCGTTCATAGTCTGTCCCAACCCAGAAATCGGAACCACACGAAGCCAGTCTGAAGTGTGATCCTCCCTTTGAGATTGCCACAAGGCCATATGTCGAGGAGATAAGGAAAAAGAAGATTTTGCATCCTTAGTAACCTGAGTGAAATATATGTCTGCCATTTTCTTCTGGGTTTGGGGCATGCGACTCACTTGGATTACTTAGAAAATCAATCTCCATAGCACTGTTAAACACACATAAAGCATCATCGAAAGTAGGGCCAGTAGCTACAATACCAACATATCGCAGCAGCTTAGTTTGCAAAGCAGCAGACTGCAAACGTGAGGCAATAAAGGCATAATTCAAAACATCACCTGCTGAATAAACGCCAAGGCCCCCAAATGCAAAGGGTAATGTGGCGAGTCTCCATTGCCAGCTGCCAAACCCTGGTCCAGAAAAACGGACAATACGCTCCAAGGCAGAACGAAGAGCCATGTCAAAAGAAAGTTGAGCCGACTCAAAGATACGAGGAGGGCATGTGCGCATAGCAAAAGTATAGTTTAGAAATCCTCCGCCACATGCACGAATGAGCCAGCAACTCACATTGAGGATCATTAATACTTACAACCGCGTGTCCAAAAGCCCAATGGTTGTAGATATCTCCTTCATGACATGCGCACTACTAAATTCAGGAATCCACTCTATGGGCTCCACCCTAATAATTTAAACCCCAACGCAATGGCCGAGAAATATTAGGTGGGAAAACACCTTCCAACCTGCTCCTAGGGTCTTCCTTGGGCCAAAAAAGCTCAGTTTTGTCAACGTTGAGATGCAAGCCACAACGCGGACCATCCTCTGTAATTAATTCCAGAACTTTACTTTACAACAAAGTTCCCCAATAATAGTGCCATCGTCGATGGTACCAAGCCTGAAAGATAAAGATTAAAGGAGTCTCTGATCTTACAAATCAGGGGATGTAGTACTAAGGAAAACAAAAGAGGGCCAAGAGGGTTACCCTGCTGCACCCCTTGGCACGACCACAAGGAGTGTTCTCCGTCACGATACAATCTGGCAGGGATATAGTAGCAGAATTCTACCCAACGAGAGATAGCAGGGCATCGCAAACGGACTTCCTCTAACATAACTGTTCGGTCTACCAGATTGAAGGCATTCTGAAAGTCCACCAATAGCATCGAAAGAACAACATCATCCCCACGATCCTCAACCAAACGATTAACTGCATGAAGAATGGCCTCACCCCCTCCTGGTACCCCAACACCAAACTGTAGACCATCCAAATAACCATCCAAAGAATGACCAATCATAGTAGCACTAACCTTAGAGACCAGACGCCTCCAGACAGTACCCACAGCTATAGGACGAATACCACCACCTGGCTTAACAAGCGGTGTAAGAGGGGCACTAGCAATATACTCACCAAGCATCATAGGACATTTCCCTGCAAGAAAAAGATTCACTACTTGGGTGATAGAGGAGACCAACTCATCTGAAACAGCAACAACCGCTCCACTTAAGCAATCCATAAGGTGTTTGGGCACGCCAACCCATATAGACCACTAAGACGATGCCTCGAGGAAAACTCTTAATCCTATCCAGAACCACAGCCTTAGATGTCAATGAGGTGGTGGTGATCAATAGGTGTATCTGGCAAGGGTGGAGCAGACTTGAAAGGGTGTTTAGCCTTTAATTCCTGAAGAGTAACATCCGTATAAGGAGCAACACCCGAAGAGGAAAGAACTCTCACTGCAGCAGTATAGTGGCCATCACAAATCTTCCTCTTACACTGTTTGCTCTGATATTTCCGCCCTCACTCAAATAAAGGTCTTCCTTATCTACATCCAACATAGGATAAGCAAATTCGGCTAAGGTCTCCTTACAAGCCTGCAAACTACGCACCAGGCACACTCCAATATCGCGATGGCATTGATGATACTCTCTTTCCTGGTGTGGTGGAGGGCGGGCTGTGTGGTGGTTGGAGGTGCGTGGGGGGCCTTGGGGGCGGCGTGAGAGAGGGGTAATGACTTTGGTTATAGGAGTTGGTGAGAGACAGGGAGGAGAGTAGTGGAGGGTGGGGGGTGGGTGGGGGGTGTGGGAGGGTTTTTTGAGATGTTTGTTCGATCGTGTAGATGAGAGGATTTGCGCGCGCGTGAGATTTGATTTTGAGTAATTGTTCTAAGTGTGTGTGTTTTAAATGGTGAGTGAGAAAGATGAGGAAATTGGGGAGATAATGGTATAAATGATAAAAACGAATGTGTAAAAACACATCTCTCTCT
Organism: Tanacetum coccineum; assembly: GCA_026074375.1. NCBI lineage: Eukaryota > Viridiplantae > Streptophyta > Magnoliopsida > Asterales > Asteraceae > Tanacetum > Tanacetum coccineum. The sequence continues at coordinate 18,423 of BQNB010092289.1, read as the reverse complement.
TCTCATCTAAGATAAACATAAACACAACCATCTCCTCTCATGTGTTATAATAAATGTAAAGAATAGAAGAGTAAGATACCACTCCACACAAATAGCTAGCCCATCACCCAAACAAATCCACATTATATATAAAGATATACAACCAGAAAGATACTTCATAAATATAAACCTCGCCTGATAAATATCCAAGCTCCCCAACCAAACTACTCCATCCTGCCTATCGGCGCAACCCCCGAACCACACACAGCGCCCTATAAACACTATTACGCAACCCTAACTCCCAACCCCCACCATCCGATACTACCCACCACACCACCCCAACACCCACCCACACAAAACCCCCAAAACCCCTCCACAATATATAGACATACAACAACACCAAACTGTAATAACCCAAGCAATACCACCCCCAAAAAGCGAATAGAAGACCGACAAAAACGATAACAAAACAGCAACGGCACTTATAGCACCTGCAAAGCGCCGTCCCACAAACAGTCAAAAATGAGTGCCCTCCCATCTAGATACCAACAACCGACAACATATACCTATACCACCAACCAAGACACAACCCTCACGTCGCCCCCCCCCCACCCACCCCTCGACTCCACCCCTTACCGGCGGCGCCGATGAACTCTACCCATACATACATCTAGCCCCCACCAGACGACCCGTTTACGCCCACCCCCTGTGTACCGAGTGCATGAGCCTTTTGAACCACCCCCCATCACCCCCAAACAACCCCCCCACCCCCTCACCATACCCCCACACTCACCACACTACTCCACCACCCCATCATATATCCACCCAAAATCCCCCACCCCCCCCCCATATAACCGTTTCACACTAATCGCATTCCATCAGCCCCCTCCTCGTATCAACCAACCACCCTGTCCACATTACATCCCGTAACGAGTTGTGTTTAGTGACTAGCTTGTGCTCACCCATAGCAATGTCTAATACATGAAAGATGTGTCGATCTTTGAAGTCCTGGATAAGCTCAATTACCACCACCATCCTGACATCCAAAAAGACCGCGAACGTGACAATGAAACTCTCCAACAGCCATTAGAAGCCACTCATAAACAGCCCCAGCACACAATAACACTAAACAATCTACTCTGACCCTTTTCTCCTCTTTTTTTCCCTAGAATTTGCTAAAGGATCGATCTCTCCCCCAACCTTCCAGATAGCATCTCACAATACAGATAGAGAGATATAATCCCACACACTAATATGTACAATCAACAGATTACTCGATGTAGATATAACGCCCAGTGTCCCTACTCTCACACCTATACACAAACCCACACACCTCTACGCCCTACCGATACCATATACCAATCCCCCCACCACCCGCCACCCCAATGAACCATCCCCCCCCTAGTAATGCCAAACGCCCCACACTCTAACACCCCCCATCACGACACCACCAAATAAACTCCTACCACCACATCTCACCTCTCTCCCACCCCCCCCCCCCCCCTCCACTCTGCCCATCCCCTCTCCTACCTTACCCCATGTCATGTTTATGATTGTTTTTTATTTTTATTTTTATGTTTGTTTGTAAATTTTTTTTATTAGATAATTAAAGTGAATATAATATAAATAAAAACAAAAAATAATTGTTTATTTTTAGATCTTTATGTGTGGTGGGGGGTATGGGGGGAGAGAATCGAAGTGGGGGGGGGGGGGGTTCTTGTGTGTGGGATGTGGAGGAGGAGAAGAAGTGTGGGTGGTAGAAGAGGGCAGGATTGGGGATGGTGAGGTAGAGGGGGTGAAAGAGAATGGTGGTGGTGAGGGTTGGAGAGGGGGCCGAGGGGGAGGGGGTTAGGGTTGGACTGGTGTGTAGAGGTAGGTTGGGGTGTAGGCGTGCGGTGGAGGGGGATGGTGTGGTGGTGGCTGTGGTAGTGGTGGACGGGGTCGCGGTGTTGTGTTGTGGTGAAGGGCGAGTGGTCGGGAGAAGAGCCGGGGTATGAGTGGCGTGTGAGTGGTGAGTGCGGGGCAGGGTTGGCGTGAGAGGCTGGGGGGGGGTAGGAGACTTGGGGTGTAGGGGGTGTGTGTGTGTGTGGGGGTGGAGAGAGAGGGGAGGGAGGAAGGGAGGGTGATGCGAGGCCGCCGCAGAGTAGCTTGGTTGGTGTGTGGGGGGGGGTGGGGGTTGTGGGTCAGGAAGTGGGGGGGTGGGGCGGGTGGGAGGGGGGAGTTGGGGGCGGGGCGCGTATGTGTGGGGGGGAGAGGGATGTGGGGTTGAGGAGAGAGGGGAGAGGGGCGGGGGGAGGGAGATGGAGTGTGGGCAAGGGTGGCGCGGGGGGGGTGGGTGGCGTTGGCGGGCGCTGTTGAGAGTAGAGGGCTGTTGGAGGGGGTCGGTGTTGATTGGGAGGTGGAGAGAGGGGGGGGTGGGTAGAGAGAGCGAGGGTGAGAGAGTGGGGGAGGGGGGTGTGTGGAGAGAGAGAGGGGGTGTGATGGAGTGGGAGAGATGGGTTAGATGAGAGGGGGTAGGGTTGGGAGAATAGTGTATTGAGATTTGTTCGGTTGTTAGAGTTGTAGAGATGAGAAGAAGGATAGATTAGTTTTGTGATGAGATGTTTGTTTTTTTTCGTTTTTTGTTGTTTTGGTGTGTTGTGTTCTTTGTTGTGTGGTGTGAATGTTTTTTGGTGGTGTTGTTAGTTTTTTATTATTGTTCTTGCGTCTCTCTTCTTAGAGTTTAGAGTATTTATTAGTATTTTTAGTGTGTTGCTCTTGAGATCTTTATCTTTTGTCTGATGTTTGTTAAATTGTTAGATAGATTGTGTATATTTTTTGTTATCTCGTTAGTTGTGTGTGTGATTATTTATTGAGTTTTAGAGTATAGTTTTTCTAAGATATTATAAAGCTAAAGAAAAGAACATGGTAATTAGAACTAGTATTTGTGTCTTAGATGTTTGTGGTTTTTTACCCCACACCACCCCCCCACCCCACCACCGTAACCCGCATTTCCACTACCCAACCCCTCCCCCACCCTACGAGGCCCCCCCACCCTGGAAATCCTTCCCCCCCCAGTCCCCGCCACACCAACACCAACCCCTTCCAACCCTTCCCCCCCCCCCCCATGACCTAAAAAAATCGACTCCCAGCAAAATAAGTTATAGGGTCAAAAAGTGAACGCATTACCACGTCCGCCCACATCTCACCTATCCCAATACGATATATAGAAACTCGCATTGTGTAATTACTCTACAATAATAAAATCATCTCTCACAAACTCACCCAAAAATAGTCACACGACCCTCTGACCCCCAGAAGAAATATTTAAATTGTGTGTTAAATTATTAAGTGTGTGTGTGAAGCTGTATTGAAAATATTGTTATAAATTATGTGTGTGAGGAGATAATATAGTGAGAGATCCATAAACTCTCTTCTTCAAATAGATAGAGATATAATAAGAAACGTACCAAATAACAATAGAGTAGGAAAAATGCTAAATGTTAAGAAGTAAAAAAAAAAAAATGTGTACTGACAACATTAAAGATTGAGAGAGTATGAAATATAAACTCAAACAAAACAATAAATAAAAAATTATTTTAAAGAAACTAATATAGAAATGTTAAGTGACCAATCACGAAAACGCAGCAGCCAAGAAAGAAAGACAAACACTCCAAACCATTATTATTATTATTATTATTATTATTATATTTATTTAATTCAATTGTATTTAATTGTAATTTATTTATTTTATTATTATTATTATTATTTATTATAAATCACTTTATTAAAAATTTAAAGGATTTATAAAAAATTATTGGGAAGCCGAGATATTATTTAGGCCCCCACTCCTTGATGTGTGTGTTTATCGCTTTTGACACAAACCATGATGGCTGATTGATGCGGCACAACGTAAACGTGTGAAGGGGAAACAAAATCAGCCATCTTGGTTTGTGTCAAAGGCGGAAGCCCCAGTCAGATAAACACACACATCAAGGAGTGGCGGCCTAGATGATATCTCGGCTTCCTAATAATTTTTTGTAAAATAAAATAAGTAAATTACAAATAAAGTGATTTATAATAATAATAATAATAATAAAGTGATGTTTATAAAAAAATAAAAATAATAATAATAATAATTGTAACATTAGTTTTTTTTTAGTAAATTGCAAAAATCATCCATGTGGTTTAAACATATGGAGGGTAATTATGTCATTTAAAACACACAAGGATGCTTTTTGCCGAACGTTTCATCACTCGAGGATGATTAGTGCCAATAGTATCGGTTAGGGATGATTAGTGCCAAAAAGTACAAACCACAAGGATGATTTTTGCAGTTTACTCATTTTTTTATGATCATGGCCAAATAAAGAAATATATAGTTTTTTAACAAAAAAATATTTAAAATTAATAACAATAATTAAGAGAATCTTTCCTAATAAAGAAACAATCTTTTTTTTTTGAAATACGAAAGTCCTCACTTTTTCGTTTTTCTTTACTAAATAAAATATTCACATTGATCTTTGTTTATAACTGATGGTTCCTTCTCATACATTGTTTTATGTGTATGTATCTAACAATCTGATTACAAAATCAATCACCCGCAGCGTAAAACTTGTTTATTATTAATGGTAATTTCGGGCCAAAACAAACAATTAGTGTACCATGGCTTTTTTTAGATCATGTGATAAACGTGGAGTAAATTTCAAACTTCGTTATTGTGGTTTACACACAATAGCACATTTCGTCCCGTTTTCAAAGTAAGTACAGTATGCGTCCTCGTGATTGTCAATTCTTGCATTTTTCGTCCTTAGGTGTAACCGGCGTTAGTTAAATTCCGTTTAAAGTTACAGTTAACCTTTTTAGCCAATGAACTTTTACAACATCTATCCTTTATACTAACGGTTGTTTATAATTTAACATTTTTATATACTACGTACTTTTTATACGTTTTTATATATTTTTGGATAAATTACACTTTTCGTCCCTGAAGTAAGGGCCAATCGTGAATTTCTTCCTCATATAACAGGGGTCGATGTTGTTAATCCTTAAATTTGATTTTTGGTGCTCGTTTGATACCTCGAGCCCCGTTTTACGTAACTGGCATTAGTTTGACTCGTATTTGACTTTCCAAACATGGGAATTTTTGTAATTTCAAAAATTTCCTTATTTCACCGTTGGTCCCTGACTCAGGATTCCGAACGGGGACTGTATTGTTGTTGTTGTTTCGTTTTTCACTTACACCATTGGCCCTGAAGAATTTTTGTATATTATAAATGATGGTTTGCAAGTTAAAACACACACATAAGAAAATGGTTCGTTGTTCGTGTGGTTTGCAAGCCGTGATAAGAACATCATGGACTAATCAAAATCCTGGTCTCCGTTTCTGTGATTTTCTTACATTCGTAAGTATGATCAGTTTGAAAAATATGTAACAAGTCATTTTGTTACACACCCCTTTTTTTATTTTCAGAGTCCACCCTATATCAAGTTCCTCCGGTGGTTTGATTAACCAATGTGTCAAAGGTCTATTCAGATTATCCTTGTTTGTTGAGGTCACGTAATAAGCTTGAAGAAATCCTTGCTATGGTTGAAGAAAAGTGACTGAAGTTGATGAAATATCTCATCATCAGCTTGGTCGTGTTTGGGTTTTACGTTTACAGTACAATGTCTAGCTTTAGGGTAGTTGTTTTTTTGGTAAAAAGCGAATATATATTAGCTTTTGGGTAGATGTTCTTAGTAGGTAATGGGTTATGGTATTGTGATGTATGTGGTATTGTGTTGAATGATGGAATGAAAAGATCCGGTTATGTTAGTCATACTTTTCTTCTTGAATGTGTTAATTTGTTTGACTAATAAACTCAACACATAGTTTATTGTTGTTTGACTCATAAAGTCTAAAAGAGTATATGTTAGATTGAATGGGTTCACTAGTATGATTTAGAAAATTCAAATAATCTGTATAACCTCCAATGCTAATGAAATGTTTTTGCCAAAATGAGTAAAAGTGGTCACCAACAACTCAAATAAGTCCTAAAAAGGTAAAATCATTTATGAACAAAACCACAAGTAGCCTAAACATAACCATTTTCCACCTAAGTGGACTTAAAAAATTGCCACCGAAGTGGACTTTTATGTTTGCAAGTGAAAGCACTAAGACAGTTGCCACATATGTGGACCTTGATGTTTCCCACTTATGTGGCTTGAATTACAGACATTCTACTGAAACATACAAGTGTTTTAAATTACAAAAAAGACCATTCACTTGCACCACCTACTCCACTTGATTGTGTTGGTATACCATACCCATTTCTCTTGCATCTTCATTTCTTGTTTCAGTCACTTGCACTTTAGAATGCGTTGAAGTTTGACCTTGCTGGTTGAGAGGGAGATGTTTTGTGGACTAAGTCTTTGTGTTTTTACTCTTCATTTTGTCCATCTAGTAGAGGATGAGCTTTGACTTCCAACACCAACACCTGTATGACCAGGCTGCCCACCAGCAGCGGACAAACCTATAAAAACACCAACACCTAAACCACCTGAACCATCTTGACCAACAACATAATCTGCTTGTTGTGTTTGCATAGATGCACTGCCTCTTGTTTTTGCATTTTTGCCACCTACATTACAAAAAGAGCTTGTAAATTGTTCCATGATATTTAGATCAAACAAACACTTAAAACTTTAAGCTTAAATAACTACATGTTGTTGACTTTCGACCTTGTCCTTTGCATGTTGCTAAGTTTATAATTGTTCACAAATGGTTCATCCTCAAGTTGGACCTCTTTCTTTTCTTATTTGGTCTGTCTATCTGGACATGATGATTTTGTGGCAAAAGTGTTATTGGACATATGGACTTCTGAATGTAATTGGTTCTATTAATTGGTTCCACATTATGATAGTATGTTTGCCTCCATGTAGTCAACCAATAACAAGGATTTACCCAAGGTTCTCAAGGTGGTGCCCCCGGTCATTATGAGCCATAATCCAATAAGCTACAACAACATGCTTACAAGGAATCCCTGTTAATTCCTATTTCCTACATGAACATGTCATAGACATTACTTCCATAACAAACTGATCACCAAATGACCCTAAGACTTGATATGTAATTCCTCAGTTCCATTGTACCTTCATTAAATGAGCCTCTTTCTTAATGGACTCCATGATTCTAGTTGAAGTAGGGGTCAAAGGACCTGTACATTTGTCAATAACACTTTGTACATTCACTATTGTCTTCATGCAATACTCCCTAATGTACTCTAAAAGTGTAATAACTAGCTTGTCCCTACCTCCAACTATTTTACCATTAAATACCTTAAATACGTTGCTGAGCAATAAATCTGATAGGGATCTACCTAAAAGTCATAAATATAAAATCATTAAATGATATACATGTCTTTCTATTGTATACTTTTCATTAAAATAGTAACATGGCATTAAGTAAATGACATTATTCGTCCTTAAATTTAGGTGTTACCTGAAAAATGAGATCTCGACCAATGTTCTGGTGGTATCTTGTTCAACAATCATGTGCCTTAAGGTTCATCTTCTTAAGCTCCAACGTACACTTTTGAAAGTCCATAACAGTTGTAGCAGATGCACATCTCTACAACAAATCCTTGTATGCTAGTCCACACCATCCTTGCTTCATATTTTTATGTATACGTCTCAAGCAAAATCTATGTTCTACACTTGGGAACACAAATTTAATGGCTAGAGTGATACCCTACATGAACTAATTCATTAATCAAATACGAATGTATATGATGTAGTAGTTAATAATTTAATTAGTGAAGCATAATACTAACCTTTTGTCTATCACCTACGAATGTGAAATTTGAATTAGGCTGCAGACTTATGTCATCATCTGTTTGGGCAACATTGACTAAGATCTCCTTTATTTTTTAACGATGACAAATAAACGTTCGCACCACTTAAAATAACAAACGATAACCAAAATCAGTAAAACCGAAACAATGCCTCTAGCGCACTGGTTACGCGCCAGCACGTGTCCAGCGCGCCACACTCAAAATCCGTTTTTACGAAATTTTTCTCTTCAGCTTTCCTCTTACCCGACACATATGGATATTTCATAAAAGTATGTACATGATACTTAAGCAATTAGAAACAATCGAAACGATGTTTAGACTTAGAGATGAAAAGTCCTCCCGTTATCAAAAACGCCAACTCATTTTCTTTATCAAACGCCTCTAGCCAAGGCCGAAGCTTCTTTTCTTAACCTATTATAATCATACTTTCAACATTCCATCAAACGAAAGTATTCATTTTACCTTAATCCAGATTTACGTTATCTCTAATGGCAATATTGGTCAAACTAAGTCAATGGTCACTTTACGTAAATGCATCCTTTACCTTCACGGGATGTGCTTTACTTGAGATGCAAAGCACTTACCTTGTTTTCATCAAGATGATTAGTGATCATATCCACTGTTGATAATCATAGATTAAGTCTTAATGACTATTTGAGTTTGTGGTAATTGAAATTAACATTGATCTTTCTTAACTTCCCACACTTATATGTTTTACAAACTTCCGCATTCCTCTATACTCGTCACACATCACCTACACCTCACTTCTCACTTAAACATTTCCTAATCATTTGTTAATCATCATTTCCTAACAAATGGTTATTCTTACCTTTCCACATAATCTAAACATTCTTTCCTATTTGCCAAATCACTCCTTAATCATTATTGCTTAACTCTTTTCTCTCTTAATGGCAATATGATTAACTACATAATCAATACTACTCAATGATCTTAGATAGTTATAAAACAAAGGCTCAAACTCACATGTATAACCTAACTGTAGAACTATCTTATTAAGCGCAATTACAGTAAAGAGATCGATATTTACCGTATCAAATATGTCTTCATGACCATCGACATATCGTTTGCCTGGATACTTTTGAAATATTCCATCATGATGTATTCGAATCGAAAACATACTGGGTGCATTCTCTGAAAATCAAAATTAAAAATTAACTTCATAAATCGACAATAAAACAAGTGAAGAACACTACATTTGTAAAAATATAGTTTAAGCAAAATGGTTTCAAGTCATTACCATATGTCGATTCGAGTTCTTTAATCAGTCGTCTTGTGGTGTTTGTCCATTTTCTTTTATGGAGCTTCCATCCTGTTAACACCATCACATGTAGGATTTGAATGTAGAAAAAAAAGTTAGGTCTGGCTTATAAGAGAAAGGGGGTGACATATGAGAGAATTAGAGGTGGATTTGGGCGAGAATAATTATGTGAAATGATAGGGATCAGAGGTGTATGGGAAGTGAATAGTAAAAAAAATTAAATGCTCATAGGATGTGAAGTGTACAAGTGTTACAAAAAGTAAAGTGTTTTTGGTTGGTGAGGGACCAACGGTGTAACTAAGTTTTTATACGAAATTACCAGAATACCCATCGCTAACAAAGAAAAATAACGACATTTGTTGCTTGGGACCAAGAGCGCACTAAAATGACCACTTCGTGACCATTTCCGTCGATTTTCAAAACGAGGGACCAAACAGGTGAACATGGCTCACTTGAGGGACGAACAGTGTAATTTACCAAATATTTTTATAACTTTTTATACGTTTTATATACTTGTTATACATTTTTTTATACATTTAATAAGTTTTTATATACTTTTTATACGTTTTATATACTTTTTATACGTTTATGTATACCTTTTTATACGTTTTATATATTTTTCTATACATTTTTATATATATTTTTGTGCAAAGAGGTATTGGACTATCGTTATCGGGAACCTATAGACCGAACTATTTTTAACCTTTGATACTCGGTTGCCTGCCACGCTAGCAGCTGATTTTTATTTTTCTAAATTTAAAAATATTTTTTTTATAAAGTGTTATCATACAAATAATTTACTGAACTTTTAAGAATTTGTTCACGTAAGTTACTAAAGTTTTTCTTGTTCAATCAGGGTACCCTTTTATTAGTGCCACATCATAAATTAAGAACGTTACATAGATAATTAAAAATATAAACGTACGAAATTAAAATCTAAGCATTCATAAACTATAAATCGTATCCTTGTGGAAAACCTTAACCAACTTTCTCAATGTAATGTTAAGATAATAGGTTAATGGTTTAGGGATAACACCGAAACATTATAACGTATCGAAACTGCTCCAACGGAGATAGACTTTCCATAACCCCCCTCTATAAGGACGTTGTGATGAATTATACCAGAAATTGTCCTAGAAGGATCTTTGAGTGATACTGTTAGCTCACTCAGCGCATTCGGCGTACAAGACTTGATTACTGCAACAACCTTTTCAAGTTTCTCATTCATACAAAAGGTTTTCATATCGCCAAAACAACCACTTGCGATACCCCCTTCGGCATTTAGATATTGAACCGCGCTAAGCCATGGGTCACGTGTAAAATGATCATCCTTACTTGTATACTCAATTACTTTCCTAACATACTCATGTGTCGGCATTACACACTTATTGCCCCCTTCTCTAATCTCTGTTGTTTTACGGAGCTTAGTAGCTTGAAGAATACCCACAGGATCGGGTATTATCCTAACCGTATTTTCATCACCAACTGGATGAATGGGAGACGTAGCACGATTCGTATTTGGTTGTGATGAAGAACTGCTAACAGTTGTAGTTTTGGAGTTACGAATGGTGAGTTGTTGTATCATTTTGTGTTTTGATGAGTGTTTTGTTGAGACATTTTGTTATTTAAAATAGTATTATTGAGAGTATAAGTGTGAAGTTGTGTTTAGAAATAACTAAGATAAGGAGTATTTATAGGTAAAAACATAGTTATGAGAAAAGTATCCGTTGGGGTAATTATACGAATTTAAATAAGTATATATTAACGTATAAAAAGTATATAAACATATAAAAAAATAATATATAAACGTATAAATAAATGTAAATAAACGTATAAAAAATATATAAGAATTTATAAAAAGTATATAAAACGTATAAAAAATATATAAAACGTATAAAAAAGTATTAAAAGGTATACAACATATAAAAATATATAAAAACATATAAAATGTATATAAAACGTATAAAAAAGTATATAAAATCTTTAAATAAACAGCCGTTAGTATAAAGGATAAACGCTGCAAAAGGTCGTTGGCGAAAAGGGCTAACATGTAACTTCAAACGGACTTTAATTAGCGCGGTTACACCTAAGGACGAAAAATGCAAGAATCGACAACCACATGGACGCCTACTGTACTTACTTTGTAAACGGTCCGAAAGGTGCTACTGTGTGTAAACCAGAAGGACGAAGTTTGAAATTTACTCGATAAAAATGTAGATAGGCGGCTTTTAAGAGTTGAGGTGAGATCTAAATAGATCGAATGAGCAAATTTTGGCCATTCATTTATCCATAAAAAAACTCATTTTTTAGCTTTTTTTAATAAAATATCTTGCAAATGGTAAATCGTCAAGCTACGAAAAATACATTATCGCGATAAGAATTTTTTTATCTTTTAGGAGATACTTTCGACGATTTTTTCTCTCGAGTTTTAGTTTTCAGCGTTGAAAATTTCTCCTGAAAAATTACATGTGATTTTTAAAATCACTTGTAATTGGTTATTTAAAATCACGTGTGAAACATACCCAAATCCCGCCAGAGCGGGCTATGGGTTTAAAAATGACATGTGTTTTCACAAATTACATATGATTTCAAAAATCACAAGTTTTTGAAAATATTAGCATATTGAAAATGGAAAGGTTCATATAACACACGAACTAGACCTGAAGCAACAAATCCGCTGACAAAGAGTATTTCTATCTCCGTTAGGAATCGAGTAAAGACTCGGTCACTACCATTGTAATAGTTCTTAGCTCGTAGTGTAAGTCGTTATGTAAGTTGTAAGCTAACCGGGTCGACCCATAGATAACCCATGGGTGGCCGGCCTTTGCAAGGATATAAATACCCTCTCCATGCCTTGGAGAGGAAGTTGGTTCATTTGGTATTCAAACATCTTCTTATTTCTTTCTCTCTCTAAGTGTTCCAACCACCTCTTTCTCTCTCTAGATTTCTTCTTATTCCATACTTGTTAGATTGTGTGATTTGATATCCTACAATTGGTATCAGTCGCCATGGGGTGATATAGTGTGTTTATGTGCTATTTTATTTGCAAAATATTTGGATTTGAAGTGGGTTTTGGGCTTATATACACAAAAACATAAACCATTAATTTTGTTGTTAAAAACCTTAAAGTTGTGTTTTTGTGTTAGATATAGCCTAGAAAATACTTACTTTGACAAAAAGAATCAAGAAAAAACGTCAAAAATGCGTTTTTAGGTGATTTTTGAGTTTGGGTTCGTAGTGTTCTTGAGGGCGAAATACTGCTTGAAGGTCGCGAAATAAAGTGGCAGCGAAATACATGTTTCTTATTTTTCAACGAAATACAGTTTGATTTTTCAGGTGAAATATCATTTCGGCAAATACAGGTTTTTCTATTTCCAGTGAAATATCATTTCGGCGAAATACAGTTTTTCTATTTCCAGCGAAATACAGGTTTCTTATTTCCAGCGAAATACAGGTTGATTTCAGCGGTTTATTTTGGAATTGTAAAATCCAGCGGAATATCCACAATATCCCGCGGTTTATGCATGATTTGTAAAATCCCGCGAAATACCATTAATTTCCGCAAAATACAGACTGTTTCAGGAATTTAAGGACTTTTATTGTAATTCAAGGACTAAAACTACAACAAGAACCAATCTTAATCACTTATAACAACAACACGATAAAACAATAACCGCTAATCACTGAAATGATCTTTAATATCTTTTCACACAACAATCATTTCAAGATGTTAACAATGGCAAAGAATGTGATCGTAGCTGGGGCTGAAAATCGTCCTCATATGCTTGACAAAACTCGGTATGGTTCTTGGCAAAGTCGTATGCTACTATATATCAAAGGTAAGGAACATGGTAAGCAATTATACGGCTCAGTTATCAATGGACCTTTCAAATATGGAACAGTTACAATCCTCGGAACTCCAACTACAACTGCAACTGTCAGAGATAGAACTTATGATGAGCTCACCGATACATAGAAAATCCGTGAAGCTTATGAAATCAAAGCTACCAATATTGTTCTTTAAGGCTTACCACAGGATATCTACAATGTAGTGAATCATCATACTGAAGCCAAAGAGATTTGGGATAGAGTCAAATTACTCATTAAAGGTTCAGAACTATCATTGCAAGAAAGAGAGTCTAAATTGTATGATGAGTTTGCACATTCACCTCAGTGCAAGGTTAGACAATTCATTTGTAGTACTTGAGGTTTGCACAACTTATAAACGACATGCACACGATTAAGATGTCTATGCAACCACTCCAAGTTAATACTAAATTTAACAATCATCTTCAGCCAGAGTGGAGCAAATTTGTGACCGATGTCAAGTTAGCTAAAGACCTGCACCACACCAACTTTGATCATTTGTATGCTTGATAAACTCTTGATCAACCCTTTTTAAAAAATATATATATAAATAAATATATAATACTTATAATAAGGAAAGTCAAAAATCTCTCAATGTAGTAAACCGGGAGTATGATTCCCGGGTCGTTATCCCT